>VYZT01022016.1:0-164334 GCA_013400735.1 Pomatostomus ruficeps
GCTCTGCCGAGCCGAGCCGGGATGTGCCGAGTGAGCCCGAGCCGAGCCCGGCCGAACTCAGCCGAGCCCGACCGAGCGCAGCCGAACTGAGCCGAGCCCGAACAGAGCGCAGCCGAGCCCGAACGGAGCTCTGCCGAGCCGAGACGGGATGTGCCGAGCCCAGCCGAACTCAGCCGAGCCCGAACCGAGTCCAGCCGAACTGAGCCGAGCCCGGCCGAAATGGGCCGAGCCTAGCGCGAGCCGAGCCGAGCGGAGCCCCCTCACGGAGCGAGGCCAAAGCGGTTACAGAATTTAAAGTTTTAAGGAGTTCCGTGTGTTTTATTCCATGAGCACGTGAACGTGTTGGACTCAAAATCAGTAGGAGAAGACGAGAAACGCTCGTTACTCGGACAGAGAGGTGACACAAACATCCCTGAGGTGCTGAGGTGCGTTAGTTCCCGTGGAACACAAACCTGACAAACGAGCCCCGGCGTTCCTCATTTATTTTCCCTGGGTTCGCTGCCGGTCCTGTAGCGCCCTTGGGCACCACTGGGCGTCTCTCCAGCATCTCTTTTGGGGCTCAATCAGTAAATTCTTCAGGCTCAGTGGCTGCAGCATGTAGTGCTAAAGTTTACACTCATTACGTGCTCAAAAGTGACAAGATACCAAAAAAAAAAACAGTCCCGACACGCCTGAAAATCTACTGATTTAATATTTATATTATGCACGTATATCAATATATTAAGTTATTTTATACATGTAATAAATAGGTTAAAAATTAAATATATTGATATACAAATATATTGATATATTTATATAAAAATATAAGGAATGTTTATAAAATATATAATAACTATTTTTATGTATATTTACACAAAAATGTATATTGTCTATTATTATATATAACTGAAAAGACACCTGCTCAATACAAGTGATCCCTCAGCACATGCTGCTTTCAAATTACAAAGCTTAACATGAAACAATAAGAACATAAATACCTTTTTTCCGAGCAAAATAATAGGTTAAAGTTCTTTTTTTTTTTTTTTTAAACCTGTTTAGAGTTCTATATTTATTTACTTAGCATAGATTACCATAGATTTATGGAGGAGCTAACCAGCCTAGAATGGATGAACCATGGCATGGATGTTTAATCTGTCCTCAGTTTCAGCTGCAGCAGTGCCAGTACCAGATTTTTAGATCAATCTTTGGCCAGTGATAATTTTTTTAGCGCATGGACGCTGTCAGTTAACACCACGCTGCAGTCTGGGAACCTTCAGAGATTCAGGTCGATTAAATGTCCAGTAAACAAGCAATAATTACAACTTATCAACAGAGGGGACCAATAATAGCAAACAACTCTGATTTATCTCATTTTTAGCAGTAAAACTGGTTTTGCATTCGGTAAAAACTACAACTGAGTAATAGGGAACATGTAACAGAGTCTCTAAAAGCTGGTTTTAAAAATAATTAAATCAAGCCCCCAGTGCCCTGCGGTGACCTGTGTGAGAATTAAAGGAAACAGCAACACGTGAATGAAGTTGGCGGAGGTTAATGAAGGAAAACGCTCATTTCTGCCTGACACACCTGTTCACCTGTGCCCCTCCGGGCTTCCTCACCCGCAGGCTCTGCTCCCCCATCCATCAGAGGTGCCTGTTTAGGACACTCAGAACCCGTTCAGCTCAGTGCAAATTATTTCAATTTCTGGAATTTTGGTTATTTAGAATTACGCCGTGTGCGAGTGGGTAATATAACATTTGAAATTACAATAAATCTTCCCAAATCTTGATTATGATGACAACATAAGGATATATGATATAAAAATATAAATAAAACTATTTCTGATTGAAAGACCATGAATGAATCTCCCCGCTAGTAAGTATATTAAGCTCAAATTGAGCTGTATTTTAATGGCTTCTGGAGGGGAAAACTAAATTCTGGTTAGTAAGAGACCACCCTGAGTAAAGCTACCTGTGAATTTCTCTAGTTGATTTACTACTGTTCAGTTGTTTTCTTAGAACTTGCTGTTTCAAAGTTGTTCCCCATGATTAATAAATTCGTAACATCTCAGGTTTTTCAAACACAAAATGAGTCATGCCAACCTGTTTTCGTAGGCTGCTGCAGAAGTGAATTAATATGATAATATGACCCTGTGAAATTACTACTGTTCGTGTACTAAATGTTCTTATTTATTACCCGTAACATTTAATTGTGGTTTAAATAAATTCCATATAAACACATTTACCGCAGAGTTTAGAAACAATCCACAATTACATGGTGCAATTGCTGGGATAAATTCCCTTATCAGTGATTCCTGGGTGAGGAGGATTTGGAGGGTTGATACCAAGCTGGTGATAAACAGCTTTGCCTTTATCAGTTCCTGTTTGTCCTGAACTCTTCACAGAATCCCAGAGTGGGTTGGGTTGGGAGGGACCTTAAAGCCCATCCAGTGCCACCCCAGCCATGGCAGGGACGCCTCCCACTGTCCCAGGCTGCTCCAAGCCCCGTCCAGCCCGGCCTTGGGCACTGCCAGGGCTGGGACATCCGTTTCTGCTCTGCTCTCTATCAGTAGCTTGCAGTGGCTTTGTGCCTGTGGCATCCTGTGCCTCTGAATCACAGAAAACATAGGCCCTTTCTAAAACACAAGGATTTTTTTCTGTTCAAAGCAGAATTTCCAGTTCTAGCTTAAAATCCAAACTGAACACAAGCCAACCCCCCGCAGTGTAGCTCATCCCATCACTGGGAGCTCGGAGCTTTCCCTTTTTCCCTCTGCCTGCTCCCTCTGGGCACCGGTGGCTCTTTTTCTGGAGGCCCCCGTGTCACTGCGGGTGTTCACGCCTTTGTTCCTCTGCAGAAATGTGTGATGTAGAGATAGTGCTTATGTGGACGTCAGCATTTCCAAACCTTGCATGTGTTGCATTGCTAAGCAACTTTTAGCAACACTTATCTCGCGTCCTTATGCCATCTGGAAAAGAGGATTAGACAAGGAAATGTGCCAGGGAGAGACAAAGGCACATCTAAGAAAGAGGTGGCTTAATTGCTTAAGAGAATGAGTGACATTAATAGTAGGCAATCAGCAGAAGTGATTGAAAGCAGGCACAATGCTTCACAGGTAGCGATGAGGAAGCTCTGGGAAAGGTGGCATATTTTATACCCCCTGGCCTCTTCCCTCCCTGCAGGAAGCACAACTTGGCTGCATCCCATCGCATGATGCAAGATGAAGGCCCCTGGGATTTCAGTGTGTAAATTAGATACAGTTCCAGTGACAATGAGTCTTTTCTAGGCCTTCTTCCAGTTGTTGTGTCCATCCAGGAGTACGAGTGGCTGGCTGCTGTTTAAAGCTCCCTTCCCCTACGGCAGAGGAGGTTGTGAACGGCCAGAGGAGCCTGGAACTCGTACACCCGAGTTACCATCAGCCCAGCTGTCCTGGGGTAACTGCTGAGGGAAACACCCTGAGCTCGGGGGCACGGCAGGGGCGGAGCAGAGCCCGTGGTGTCAGCAGCGTGTGCCAGAAGAGGTGCCTTGTCTTTGGTGTCATCTTCAGCACAGCTGGAACTGCTGAAGGTGTAACAGAGCTACACCTCTGGCCACTAAATCCCTCTGGAGCTTCAGCCAGGTTCACACACATTTGAGACTTACAGGAGCCCGATTTTGGTACCTCTGCTCTTATCACATAAAAAGCCAAATATCCAACTTAATAGAAGAATGATCACTTTAGATTTCAAATATTCTTATTCTCTAGTCCCTTATGCACTCCAGCATTGGAAGAATGTTGCCTGATAGCTGATCAGGATTTACTACCACATAAAACCAGTGAGATTTGTTACTGAGATGTTTTATTTCCCATACCTGGACTTTTGACTGCACTTTGACCATTGTCTGGTTATTTCCCTGTCAGTTGTGACTCTAAAGTCTTCCAATAATATGGTACAATTCACACAAAGTTTCAGTGCCAGCTTCAGGCTTCAGGATGGTTTTTATGTGTATCTTGGAACAGAACTGTCCCACAATATACAATCCTGTACTTTCTTCCCCCAGCAGGAACTGAAACCATTCCTGACCGTGACCTTTGCTGTCCTGGCTGGCTCTGCTGCCAGTTAATGTCATTAAAATGGTGGCTGTAAATTGCGTGTTCGTTATGACGTCGGACTGACCTGCACAGTTACGTGTCCACTCTTCACATTGCTGCAAACTTAATTGGCTCATACCTAAACTTCTGTGGCATTTGGCTTTGCAGCCTTAGGAACCTTTAAACTTTCATGCAAAGGGAATACCTTGGGTGAAATGCAGACAGGATTTAAATAACCAAAGCTTTTTGGAATGGAGTTTGGTACACTATTTCACTTTTCACGATCTTTAAAAAGCAAAATAATGTGCGATTCTGTATGTGACAAAGCAGTTATTCATTCTTGCCATGTAATTTAATGCGATGTTCTATATGAACTGAAGGGCTTCACATAATAGTATCCCACAGTAACAAACCTTGGGCAAGAAATGTTTGATTCTCCTCCCTTTCCCCTTTAGAGCGGTGCCACATAATCCTTGGCTGTTGTGTGGTCTCCTATTCAACTTTTCACACAAATGTTGGAAGGGTATTTATAAAAAGCCTTGAGGACCACCCACTCTGCTATTGAAAATTGGCTGAAATAATCCCTTCTTTATAATTTAGCTGTGGTGGTGTCGAAATTTAAGTTCCATGTGCGTTCCTGTTAAAGGGGCAGGGGAGCAGTGACGTGCTGGACGGACGGGGTGCTGTGGGCGATTGTGGTGGTGCCACCTGTGACCGGCTCAGGGGCTGGGACATCCCTTCTTTGTGCTCCCAGCCACTACCAGGACTGTGACATAATGCTGTCCCTCTTTTGATGGATATGATCTGACTGTCTTCAGCATCCTGAGTGCTCAGCTCTCCCAAAACTCGTGGTTCCCTGGAGCAAGCAGGACAGAGACCTTTCCTGGAGGGAGGGAGCTTCATTCCAGTTAAATGCAGGAGGACAGAGAGGTGCCCAATGTTCTTGTAACGAATTTTTATTCTTGCAATGAGGAAGTCGGTTTTTGGGTTTAATACTGTGGATTTTTAATTTTGAAATGAAAATATTTTGGAACAAAAAAGTTGGAAAGATAGGAAGAAAACAAGCTCTGAGTGTGCGTGCATGGCTTGTATGTTTGTCAGCGAATAATCCCAGTTAGTGTAAATGACACAGTGCACACTGGAAATGGTAAAGAATTGCTCAGCAGGTTGTCATTTGTCAGGCACCAAGCACAAATGAATCCCATCCCGATGCAGAGATTTGGGATCCGTGGCTTCCTAGAAAGCTTGTCCCATCCAATTGCCTTCTGCAGGGGGGCTGTTTGCACAGCTCACCCAGCTCCAACCCAGCACAGCCGGGCAAGAGGTGCTCAGATGTTCCTCTTGGATTGCCTCACTCAGATGGGAAGGTATCACCTCAAAGGAAATGATCCCAAACCTGGGAATCCAGCAAATATGGGTGTCTGTCCATGTCAGGCAGCCAAACACGTGGAACAGAACTCAGAGGAACCGATCTGTACAGCAGCCCATCCAAACAATATTTGCATGTCAGAATCTACTGTGGGGTGTTAACACTCTCAAAATGAAATATTTAATATAAAAATCATAGGAATAGAATTCACCAGATTGATTTATTTCTGCCTTTAATACTAGACATGCTTGTAATGATAGGTCATATGTTCTGAACCCTGGAGGAAAATGTTTCTTTTTTAGAAGCATTTCCTCTAAAGGAATAAATTTTGGTAGGTTTCAAAAGTCTCACAGTGAAGTGCTTCTTTAATCCAGCCAAAGTTGATAGTAATCAAAATTCATAGCAATGTTCAAACCCTGTGGAATGTTGGGATGGTCTGTTCCATGATTAGTTAGCAGATGTTAACTTTAACAGGCCCTTTTTTCTGGCACTGTAAGCTGAACAATAAGGAATTGAATAGGTCTTGAAGAAATCGCTACACAATCATGGGAGTATTCTCTTCAGATTACTATAAGGATATATTTGAAGAGAGAAAATTTGTTCCACTCCTGTTCATTGGGTACTTAGAAGACTTAATTTTCCCTTTTCTCAGCAGTGCAATCATTTACATTCTGCATTAAGAAAGCGTGATATTCCTGTTTATTGCAAAAACTTAATTGTTTTTTTTGAATCTTTCTGAAATGCATTTTTGTGGGAGTTGAGGTTATTCACAGGACTTCAGTTTAAACATCTAGATAATTATTTCAGGCAGAGGGAGAGCTTGGTTTTTGTGAAGAAGCTTCAAGGGGTGAATGTCTGTCTTCTTCCCATCCCCGTTCCTCATCCCCTGCACCACTCTGTGGGGAGGAGATGAAGGAATGGGGTCGAGGTAGAAAATGGTAGGAGATCCCTTTTTCAGATGCTGAGGTGGTTTTGTGATTGTCAAACACACTTTTATAGTATCATTTTCAGCCTTTAAAGAGTCAGGTTTTCCACTGCCCTCCTGAGCCCCATGTGGTGGTTTCCAGCTCAAGGAAGGATTCTCAAGTCAAGGCAGTGCAGCAAGTTCTGTCTTCAATAATTAGAACCATAAAAATCATCCTTCTAAACACTGATTGATGGTCTTAAATTAATAATGGGGTTCTGAAGTATTTAAGTCCCTGGAAACTGCTGAATGTATCAGTACTCTTAAGAAGCCAGGAACCTTTAAATCTCATCGAAATTTGTTTCAAAAATCTCACCCAGCATTGGGTTTCTCTCTATATTTTATAGCAACATTGTTCTTCTTTTCCTTGTCAAGGATAATAGCTGATGTCAGAATTGTAAATACTCTACAATAATTATTTGAAGTAGGGAACCAGATAAAATAGACCCTACAGTGAAATGTTTCTTTGAAGCTGTGAAACTTGATTCTCTGTTTATTAGGAAAGTCGCCGCTTTACGTTTGCGCAGCATTTCAAAAGACTTGGAAAACACAAGGAGCAATCCAAACGAATTCTGAATTCCCATTTGTCAACTCCATCTCCAGTCTGACACAATCTAATAGACTCAAGTTGTTGGAGAGGCAGTTCTCAATATGATCTTAATGTACGTTTTCTGTTGGAGACCCAGCTGTAAATTTAATACACTCAGCACCTAATGGCTGTCATGGTGAATTTTTTCCTTATATTTGGACTTAATTAAGATTTAAAACCTATCAGTGCAAACAAACAAAAATGTCAAAACTGTTTTCCCTGCCTGGCTCCGAGTGTATAAGCTATCTTTTGACATATGTTGCATCTGGAAGCTGGGAACTGCAATCTCCTGTTTTTGTCATTAGCAATTCTGGATTTGCACTGGCTGATCTGCCGTTCCCTAAGGGAGAAAGAGCCAGAATCTGGGTCTGACACCCAATATAGAGCAGGAGATGCTCCGAGCAGCCAGCATGGTGAGTAAAGATAATGGATTAGTTCACTGCTCGGCTTTCTAGTTAACTGAAAAACAAAAACCTATCTCTGCATAGCAGTAAAATAACTTGAGAGTTTAAGAAACCTTTGTAATACAAACAGACAGGGAATTTTTTTTTTTAGCAGAGTGCTGAATTCCTCATAATAAATACAAACAAAATAAATTTTTGACATTGATTCCATTCTGTAGGAGAAATCTTTCCCTCCTGGGGTTTCTGTTCAGTTATTTTATTCAAGCAAAACACGGTGGTGTGCAATAAGATCAAAAGCGTTCAAGTTAATAATTTCTGCAGTCCTGATTCATTTCCCAAGAATGAAATGGGGCCGAATACTTAAATCTGGACCCCAGACTCTAAACCCTTCACTGATGTTCAGAAATGCTGCTGGTACCTCACAAACTTTCAGGAACAACTTTGACATGTGAGATGGTCCCATAAATACAGCAGCCACAGGATCTTAAACTGTGGGAGTGCTACTTTCAGGGAAAATCGGAAATATTCCGGCATGTAGGCTTTTATGTCCACGCAAAGCCATTTTCACATTTTACAAAGTATTCAAGCAGATGGTGGAGGCAGAAATGTTGAATTTTTTTTTCCTGATTTAATATTCTGTCTGATCTGTAATTCGTGGTGATTGAACAGCTGCTTTAACCTGGGACTTATTCTGATGCTGGAGAAACAGGTTCTAGCACTGCCACTCCAACTTCCAATGAGAAGCTGGGTGTTAAAAAACCACTTTAACTTCAGAAACACCTGATTTGACTCATTCTACAAAGATTCTAAAGGTGGTGGGTTTGGGTTCTGTTTATTTATATTGTGAGATTTGCAATGTTGGAATTCACAAACCATAACACTGGATACATTACACTTCCTCTTGATGCCCTAATTGCAACAGGAAGTTTAGGGGAGAAAAAAAAAACCCACAAAATCCTCCTGGCTATGAAATAAAACCAGAAAAGTTGGTGACTTCGATTTTAAGTTTCAAATTTGATGCTTCTGAGGAGGTTTTTGGTAGCTGTGGCTGCCGAGGTGACTGTCCCACCTGCATTACTGTGTGGAAGCCCTGAAAAACAACCAGTTGATTGTGCAAATCCTGCGTGTGACTCATGAATTTAATCAATTAGGAACAAAATATCTTGTGACTCTCTGGATGGGGCGCCATATGTTGCAACAGAAAAAGAGCACTTTAGGAGGAGGCAGTTTGGTGTTTTTGGAAAGATGACATTGGAGAGAAAATGTAGAAAATGTGTTTTGCTTTAAATATTAGGGCTTCAAAACAAAACCCAGTCGTTGTTTTGCATAGTTCACCGAGCTAAAGATAGTTTTGGGGATTGGAGTCATCCTGTTGTTACGGGCACTCAACTATTTCTGGTGTCGGTGTCAGTGCTCGGGGGTGTGTTACCGTGCATGTGATTGGGCTTTGTCCTTTCTGAGCGTTCCTGAGAGGCAAACCTGGGGGCTTTGCAGAGCTCATCAATCACTGGCTTCAGTTTGCTCAGGGATAATTGGCACTGGAAGGTGAGTGAGGCAGAGGGGGCAGATGAGTGGGGAAGACACCTGGAGACGCGAAGAAAAGGAGGGAAGGGAAAAGGAGAAAGAAGAATGAACACAAAGATCAATTCAGAGATCTTTTCTCTACTGATTTCCATTCTGATTCTTCTCATATCTGCTTTTGGAGAGAAATGTTGGCTAACTCTCCAAATACCTTGGGAATAACCCTCTGCTGATGGGTAAATGATGAGATCCTGGAGGCATTCACGCACCGCTGCCCGTGGTATGGACACAATCATTCGGTGATGGAGAATCATCCCCTTTCATCCAGTATTGATGAACTGTCAGCGAGAGAGATCCAAGAGGCTTTGCTATTCAGCAATAATATCTGTGTAGCTATAGCTTAAATATGGATGGTTTTCATATTTCAAATAGGTAATGAGATCCAAGCCCATGGAAGATGGTTTTGATGTTATTTGATGGGAAAACCTCTTTTGTCACACATGTCTTAATGCTTACAAATTAATTCCTGGTATTTTCTTGGTGTTGGCCAAGCAAATGCGCTCCACTTACATCTCTTTAGGTTTTTTCTTTTTTTTTCCCCTCTTTTTCTTACCACCTGTGATGTATTTTTTGTATTTTTTGTTAAGATATTGATTATTTTCCAAGGTTTTTTCGAAAAGGTAATAACGACTGCTTGAAGTAGGATGAGACACATTGCTAAATGGACTCAGAGCAGCAATTTCCCTTGGTTATTTCAGTTTGCCACACTGATGGAAGCAATGCGTGCATGGCGAGGAATGTTCTCCTCCAGATTCTTGATGTTATTACAAGATATCACAATGTAATAAAGAAAACAATTTCTAGGCACCGATAGCAGTGACATAATATTGCTGCTTGTCCAGATCGCTGCAATCCCTCTGGTTTGCATTTGCTCCATATCATCACATTTCTGCTGCATCAGCTGAAATATTTTTCATTTTTCTGGATTGAAGAACGTTCTGGTCCGATGTGTCTTAAATTTACGGGAATTTACAAGAGTGAGTTACAAGCTTTCAATTGAAACCAGGGCTGGGAATGCACGGAGCTGGGGTGTGGAGCCAACTCAAACACATCCCTGGGTCATTGTTCAGGAGGCTGGAGCTGTAAAAAGTTCAAGTTTTGGCTCCTACTGGTTTTAGGTCCAAGTATTGTCCTGAAGTATTCTGCCTCTCTTTCAAACTTAGCATTGGATATTTTTTCATCCTTCACCCACTATCTCCACCAAGTTCCACTAAAAGTTCATCTAATTGAGATCATTTTCTGAAGCTCATTAAGACTGAGCAGATCCTCTCCTCCTTTTACAGCTGTGAGCGTTCCAGTGTCAATTATATTTGTAATATCAGTGTATATAACTGGTAACACTGGACTTGAGTGGGAAACCAAACCCTCTGAGGTGATGTAATCACTGATAATTTTAGCTGGTTAATTAAGCAGCTCATAGCTCAGACAGGCCTACATTCAAATGACTGGCTAGTCAAACAAAACTGGATTTCCAAGGCTGGAGCTCATGGAATTGTCAGCAGTTTGTTTAACAAAAAAAGGTGACAAATGAGAGCTGCTCTTCACATCACCGTGTCATAGCTCTGAACCAGAAAAAGTTGACTGGATGCATAAATTTAGTCACACAATCAATGGTTTCATGCATTAAAACCGTGTGCATGGGGAAAAATATCCTGATTTCTCCCCACTATTTCTTCATCCAAGAAGGCCTTTTTTAGACTATTGACAAAAGTGAATGTGCAACTGAATTCAGAAACAGCATCAGATGACACACAGGCTGTCATATGTTGGTTAAAAAAATAAAAAGAAAAATAGTTACCATAACAACTGACTCACCACTTGTATTTCCAAAAGAGAGAATATCTTAAAAGAAAATGTGATGGGTCAGTCCATGCGTGTTAGTGCTGTCAGTGAACAAGCAGCAACGCTTTTCATGGGTGGCACGAATGATTTTTTTATTCTCGCTCAAATAAGGATTTGCTCTCAGAAATAAGATTGTGCTTCTTAGAGGACCCTTTCCATTGAAACAACGATGCAAGAAATGATGATTATAAACAAAACCAAAACTCGCAACCCTGACCACTGGATTTCTAATCGAATTAGGGAGCACTCATTTTGTCTTTTATAATAACTGATTTTACTTTTTTTGGGTTCATTGTTGAGGAACTGATCCTGCTTGTGTCTGAAGGAGTTTTGCTGCTGACGTCGGCGTTTGCGTGATCAAGCCTTGACACGATTTATTTTCTATTTTGTGTCAGCCCCTCTGAGGCAGCTTCAAAGCCACTTCCCCAGACGTGTTTCCTGCGTCTCCTCTGAAGCCCTCAGAGCCAAAGCTTGACATCATCACTAGAGGTAGCCTGAGGACCAGCAGAGACTTTGAGCGCTTGGTGGTAATTTCCACTACAGACAAATACTCTGCTGGAAAAAGGGTTCTGACTCTGCCCCCTCCTTCCTGCGGGCAGTGATAAATAAAGGATTTCTGCAGAATCAGATTATTTTTAATCTGACATTTCATACGTTCTCCTGGGTTAGGATCACAGAATCACTGAGGTTGGAAAAGACCTCCAAGAGCATCGAGTCCAACCTGTGACTTTGTCCCCACGTTGTCCCCCAGCCAGAGCACCGAGAGCCACGTCCAGCCATTATATACATAATAACTGCAGCTGCTGTGAGCTTTCCCTCTATTTTATTATTCCATTTTGTTCTTACCTGACCTGCATTTCAGCAAACAGTTCTGCCTCCTTTATCCAATAGGCATTTATTGTCATTTTGATCATTTTATCTGAAATTTTGCATGAACCCATCGCTGTGGTAATTACCATATCTCAAAAGGAAAGCAGCCTGACTTCTGCACACAGGACATGGAAAAAAGAAATACTAAGTTTTGGACTCATGTAAATTAGTGTGCTCTAAGAAGAAATAATTTTCATTAGCAACAATATGTAAATTTGGTATCTAAAGTGTCTACAATAACTTCACGCTCTTAATAGTTTCTCTTTTAGTTCTCTTAAGGGTCTGAAAGACATTTATTTGGGTATAATGAGACCCTGTTGGAGCCCAGGGCCCGGCATTTCATGGCTGTGCATGCAGCCCTCCCCCAGGCGCTGCTTCCCACGGATTTCTCAGCACCACACGGTGGCTGCTTGAAAGAACAAATTAGCCGTAGTGTACACGAGTTCTGTGCATTTCAATGTACACGTTTACCTCCCTGGAGATGTGTCAGCACCAAGGCCCGGTGCAATCACACAGCCAGAGCACAATGACTTTGCTTCTCTGTAACATCTCAGACCTGGCTGCAGAAGGTATAAAATTAAAACTTCCACCCCTATCTGTAATTATTTCTATCCCTAATTGCTTTTTGACAAAACAAGAAGTTGTATTTTGGCCAAATCAAACTGGAAACCATTATTGTCTTTCTGCTGATGGAATTAAATGTGTCCCTTTCTGTCCCTCCCAGCTCACATCTTCCTCTGCTTCATTCCAGGTACTCTGAGGCTTTGGCAATGCAGAACTAAACTTGTGTGTGGAGTAATGAACACCCTGGGTAACCCTCTGTCGGTGCAGGTGATTTATTCTCTATTCAATTTCCGAAATAATTAATAATAACGATCCTCTCATGACAGGTCAGTGCAGCACACGTATGTGTGAACATGAACACGCAGACACGTGCGTGTGTGTGCTGTGCTTGGTGAGTTTCCTGTAAAGCAGCAGAGTTACCTCAGCTGGGATTTCACCTTTCAGACACCTGGTTGCACAGGAAGCCCTACAGAACCACAGCTAAAAAGATATAATTACGAAAAGCACCTTGCAGTCCTGTGTTGAAATAGCAGATAAATCAATTTGTCGGATTCCCCTCTCTAATCTGCCGTACACATCTGTAATCTCATTTCACAACAAAGTGATGATTAACGTGTTTGCTGATTTAGCAATTAGAAACCTTGGGCTGGTCCTGAACCTGCTGATTCTCCCCGAGATGTGAGGAGAGCGGGAGCTGCTGCACTGATTGGGATAAGAGGGGTCCCAGCATGTGCCAAGCACATCCGCGCTCACTCGCTGTAATGAGGCGTCAGGCTGGAGTCTGACTCTCACCGTACAAATCCCGTCCCTGCTCAGCTTTGCTGCAGCCTCCACAGCCCAGGATACACCGCCCAGGTTCTTCTTCTGAGGCTTGTTAACTATTTTTAAAATAAAGATGATTTATTGGTTGGTAAAAGGAATCAAGCTTTCATGTCAGAGCCCTTACTTTGAATTTATCTGGATCCAAAGTTCCTGCATGGCCACTTACCCTCTCGACCAAGAACACGAAGGACAACCTAGATAAATTTAAACTTATCAAATCTGTATTTTTACTGAAGATGCTCCTTGCTGATGTCTGTTATAATTCCATATTCTCATCAAATGCAATGTTTTGATGTAGTACTTTTAATAACCAAAATTTTGGTTTTGTCTGTTCTGCTTGTAATTTCAGTCTAAATAAAGCAAAGTTGTGGTCCCAAGCATCATAAAAAATATATAATTTTTAATTTTTTTCATTGCCCCTTGTAGTTAGAGAATTAGAAGCCACCTCTGAAAATATGGATATTGTGATGTGGTGATCATCTTTGGAGAAAACTGTGTATTAGAGCTCAGGTGAGTAAAGAAGCTTCTAGCTGATTTTGACCACTCTTCTCTTTTTTTGACCACTTTTGACAGATGAATCAAGCACTAAAATAATTTGGGATTTTGAGTCTGACCATGTAACAGGATCATTGTGAGCCCCGATAGGAGTGGTGTTCCTTTTGGTGCTAAGGAAAATGAAAAAAAAAAAAACCCTATAGAATTCTTTCCTTTGGCTCTTGGGTTTGTTTTGTTTTAAACTTTCAGATTGGCTGCTTAGCATTTTGCTTAAAGAAAAGCCAAGCTCACACACATGGAAGATTGCCAGAGACTCTAATCCCTATTTTGGTTAAATTACAGTACCCAGATTTCGGTAACAAAGCGCATTGATTTTATATTCAAAAAGATTTTTATATTTAGTCTGTTAACCTTTTGTAATTCCCACCCACAGCTTTACACTGGGGAACATTTTGATGCTAATTGTTGTCAGTAGGGAATCTGCCACGGCCCCTCGGGAATGTCAATCCGCTGAATTGGAATGCAGGTGCTGGTAATTGCAGGACTGTTATTGTCTGCTGGCTGCAGCATGCATGTCTCAAACAATTCTTTTCAAATTGGATTTGAGAACACTTTTTAAAAAATAAATCCGGCATGTGAAGATAGCCTTACATTAGATGGACAATAAAGAAAGGAGTTGGAGAAATTTTTCCTCTAATTGCTGGGACAGTTTTCCATAGCTGCAGTCCTGAACCACCCTTCACGGGGCAGACTCTCAGGTTCAACAGCCATTGTGGCGTTTTTCACATTTCCCCGTGGGTTTGGATGTCTGCAGGAATTTTCTGGGGTGGTTCCTGCAGGCTGCTGGGTGTAACACCATAAAGCAGAGGATGTGACATGGGAATGGCAGGCAAAGAGAGGGTTTGTGCTCTGAGCCCAGATCCTCTGAGTGATGCTGGACAGATTGCTTCCTTCCAGCCCCGCTTTTCTCAGGCTAAAATAAAATATTGCTTTTCCTTCCAGCATCTCAGAGCCTTGTGGCTACTCTGAACCCCAGCAAAACTCTCTCCGAGGATCTTTATGTGTGTTTTCTATCCATTAGAAAACTTAATATTCTTTACTTTACTAAAATCTTCGTTATTTTCTTCGTAAGATCTCCATGGTGCAGAGTTAATGATTATGCAACAGCACTTTGTTTGGAATACACAATATGCAAAAGTGCTGCCTGGGAAAATATTTTAAATACAGACTAGTCATTACTTTTATTAAATGATTATCATTTTAGTGGGTTTGATGAACCCTCTCCCTGAGTGAAGTCTTTGTTTCCACAGAATGCTTTAATATGGATGAGAGTCATTCTCACAAAAAATATCTTTAGTGAACTGACGTTACTATACAGAGGAAAAAAAAAGGAAAATTAGGGTAAAAAATAGAAGATTCTCATATTCTTCACTGAAAGATAATATTTTTTCAATTAAAACCACTTGAATTCAATTTTAATTTCTAAGGATTGTGTTAACAAGTTTAAAGGCAGTGAACACCCGTGATGAAGTCACAGAATCACAGAACTGTTGAGGCTGGGAAGGATTGAGACCAACTGTGAACCCAGCACCACCACCGTGTTCACCCCTCAGCCACGGCCTCCACTGCCACAGTTTCTGGAACATTTTGAGGGATGGGGACTCCATCCAGCTCCTGTCAGCCCCAGAAAACTTTCCCTGACTTTTCTAAACCTCCCCTGGTGCAACTTGAGGCCATTTCCTCTCGTCCTGTCCCTTGTTCCCTGGGAGAAGGGAGGGACACCCACCTCCCCATTTTATTTTGCAATGCTATCAATGAGATAGAGTCACGTTTGGGGGTTGTGTGCGTGTACTGATGTGTTTATTCATGCTCTCAGATGTCTGGCCTCTGTAGCAATGCTAATGGGATCATAAATTAAAACATGTTTGCTTCTCCGCTGCTCTTCTGCCGGGTGCATTGCTGGAGATGCATCACGCTTGATAATTTTCTTTGGCGTCAGTACAGTAGTGAAATAGTCCTCAGTAACTTGAGTTAATACTAGTTCATTTAACAAAAATTAAATATATTTTGCTTTCTGCTGAACAGATCATCTTTTATCTTTTTTTCCCCCCCTGAATGAACAAAGCTCTTTGGTGAATTGACTCCAGCATTAAAGACTAATGCAGTGTGTCTGGTCACCTTTAAATGAAATGTCTATTACCCACAGGACCAATAACTCCTTCTTTTTAAAAACCTTTGGTTGAATGAGGATGATATTGCAGCATTTATCCTGCTGCAAACAGATAATAACTCCCTGCGTGATGTTAACAAACATTTCAGCTGCATCTGTGGGGTTACTGCCCCGGCAGCCTCGTGGAGGGTCCTTCCCTGCCAACGTTTTTTCCTTCCCTTCCCCAACCACCCATCCACCCTCAACTTCTGGCTTGATGTCCTACACAAGTGATTAGTGGGCTGTAATTGAATTGGCTGTAAAAAGATAATTAATTGATATTTCACTCCCAGAGAGGTCAGGCTGCCCTATCTTTATGGGTTGTTATGGAAGGAGCCGTTCTGCTGGCACTTAGCCCTTGAAGGTGGCACACAAGCCTTGTCTTGCTGGTCGTAATAATTGTTGTAATTAAAATTAACATGAAGGGGGGATTTAAGGATTGATTCTCTGATTTGGATGCTTTGGCTTCACTTGAAAGCATGAGAAACTGGAATTTATTTTAATGCTCAGCATAAGACACTTTCATTTGCTCCCCGAAATCCTGTGCCATGTAATGTGGCACCACAGAACTACGACAAGAGGTGGGTAAGGTTTGAGAGGACTGATGTGAAATCCTGTCAGGACCTTGAAACCATTGATCTTAAACACTTTTCTTTGAACAGTTGCTGATTTTGAGATTTTTTCAGCTAAAGATTGGCATGAAGAATTTATTGGGATTTTTTTAATAAATGCATTATCCACATGTAGAACTTCACTGATGTTTAAGAGGCTCTTAAACATTCCCTTTAAAACTGTGTGGCACAAGAGCTATCAATTAATAATATAATAATATTAAAAACACATTAAATTTAGTGACACAGGAACCTTTCTGAAACTGTTAGTGCATTAAGAACCTGGAGTTATTCTGTAAGGAGTGTGGTTCTCACTCATTGCCCAGAGAATAAATACTGCTACTACAGCAAAAGCTAATGGAGAGAAAGATGTTATTTAATGTCCTTGCAGAGGCAAAGACTTAACTTTTATCACACCATATAATGATAAAGTTATGGTGCTGTGCAGGGAACTGCGGCACTGCCAACTGCAAAGTTCTTATTTAAGGTCTTCGAGCTCAGATAAAGCATCGCAGCAGAGCAGGATCTCCCTTTCCACTTCACCCCACAAAGTTTGAGGCGAGCAGTGCTATTAATGCTCTATTAACGATTCCTATTAAACAGCAGCTTTCCAACAGCAGACACTCCTGCCAGGATGGGGGACGGCCCATCAAACCTTCTCCTGGCTCCTGGTCTGTGTTGGGAAATGTTTCTGCAAGCTCCCACCCATTTAGGACGTGACCAAAGCAGCCTCTCTGCAGGTCTCACAGGGAATAGAAGTTAATGAATCAGGGAATTTTGGTTCCTGCAGGGTGTGCTGGGATTAAATTATCATGAGGGGTCGCAGTGTTCCATGACTGCTCACTGTATTGGTTGTGACAAAAACCACGCAAGGTGGAATCAGTTCGGTTACACCTGAGTGGAAAGAGGAAAGAAAATCCAATTTTGTGTAACTGTCAACAGAATTCCTCAGGCTCTGCAGAACTTTTTACAGTGGGATCCTGAAGAGATTTCAGGAAAGGAAGAAAAGTAAAAGCTGTTAAACTTCTGTCTGTGCCAACCTCAGTGCAAAATCCTGTGTTTGCATGGATACAATACACTAAAATGAGCAAAGCAATGGTGTATGCATTCAGTTCCAGGAAATAGTCCAGCAAATAACTTGTTCAGAAAATAACTGAAGCTGTATTGGGAAAATTCATGGGGAAAAGCCTAGATCCCATTATTCAAACGGAGAAAGTAAGATGTGCCAATTCCCAAAGTTCAGGTATAGATAACTATTTCCTATTTATAGAGAACTGTTTACTTCACTCCCAGTAAGAACGCTCCAAAAAGGAGGAGCAGATGAGAGTTTCAGATCAGATAATGTGCTCCAGCTTCTGGTTTCAAATTCTTTTGACTGTTGAGTTGTACATTCTGGCTTTTGTCTTTACACTGCAGGGGATGCTGAGATTTTAGTGACCAGGATCCAATTTTGTTTACAGAAATAAATAATAGGAAATCACAAGAGGATCTTAATGTATGTAAATCAAAACCCACCATAGTCAAGTGCTGATGATTTTGCATTTGTTCTTAACTTAAGAATGCAAAGGAAAACACTAGCACATCATAAATTACACCATTTTTGGCACTTCCCCCAAGCACTACAGAAATACTTTTTTTTTTCCTGCAGAAAGGAGGCAAAAAGCCAAGTGGCAGGATATCTGCTGAGAAAGCTGAGAAGATGACAGTCTCGCAGGAGAAGAGGGAAGGCAGCAGGTATGTGTGAATCGGGATTGCTCTGCTCAGCTGGAGGTGCTGCCTGCCCGAAGCACATTTCACCCCCCTGCAGGGCACCTCCCCGCCCTGGGGCTGTCCCCTGCCCAAGGCCCTGGTGTTTGGTCACCTGAGCACCGTGGGGTCACCCTGCCCTCCACATTTCACTCCGCTCCACCTCTCACTTCCTTACAGCCTGTTCCTGAAACAACATTTTTCAGTCCTTCACTCGGGAGAGGTTTTGGTGTTGGGGTTTTTGGTGCTGGTGGGGGTTTAACTGCTTTTCTAAGTAGAGTTTTTCCCCTCTTCTTTCAAATGAAGTAGGTTGGGGATAGGGTTTCACCACACCTTTAAAATTGCCATCAGATCTACTTTACCTGGTTTTTCAGGTAGGAAAACCTTTTCAGCTAAGTTTTACAATCTGCTCTGATGAGACTCGAGTAATTCCATCTATCCTTGCCATTACATCTAACTTTGCCACTTGAAAACTGGTGTGTTGAAACAAACCCCAAAATTGCATTGCATAGGATGTAGATAGTAAAAAAGAAAAATATTACATAGAGAAGAAAACCTTCTCTTCTGCTTATTAGGTTGGTCAAGTTTTGCAACAGTGGTTTGAACTATGGCAATGCTCATTACTTATTTAATTAATATTAAAATTGTTGTTTATTTAATCATGGAAAATCCCTGCTCTCCAGAAAAAAAGCAAAGCAAACCACCACCAAAACACACTAGTTTGACTTTGCTGAAAATTTAGGATGGAATTTGGTGTGCAAAGTGTATAATGACCCTTTGTGGTGTTAATGGATCAGAAGTTCACCCGAACTGTAGATTTTCAGTGCATTTTGCTGGTTGAAAACAACACCAGAATTACATTTTTCTGCTTGATAGGGGAGAATTAAGTAACTGGAAGGATAAACTGCCATTTCAAGTACAGTGAATAAACCTTCCTTTTTGTAAGTGCCATGTGAGAGCGTGGTAAATAAACCCTCTGGTTTCCTGTAACCGTTTAATCGATAGGCAGCTCGGAGAGCAATCCTGAATCTCTTCCATGCTCCAGCCACAGATGTGCTCACATTAAGGCTGTGGTATGACAGTAAATGAAATTGCAGCTACAGCAGCAAGTATTAGGGGGAAATGAAAATTCCTGACTCAGAGGAGCAGGGCAATGACAGAAAGACTCCTCATTATAGATCTCTTCATGTGGAGAAGAATGACTGGTAAATGAGGTTTGTGTGACACAAAGAGGATGGAAATACAGTTGGACGTTCAGGCAGAAATTGTGCTCACTGTACAAAACAAACAGAAGAATAGGGCAGAGCTCATTTGCATTTCTTAGCTGAAAAAACGAGCAGGGAGATAGAAATCCTCTGACACGGATGGAAGTTGCAGCAGTTCACAGAAAGGTATTGTTTAACTTGCCCATTATTTGGGTTGTGATGAAAGTGACTTCTACTCCAGCCTGCTCCTGGTAAGTTCTTCAGTGTTTGCTTTAATTTCTCTGCTCTAGAATAAGTCACAGGCTCTTAAAATACTTGAGCAGCCCTGCCCTGATGACATTCTCCACCTTTGCCACGAGTTCAGCCACCAGCAAAGCACCAAATAACGGTAACAGGGCTGGCTGCCACCAACAGCCAGCGGTCCCCGAGGAGACGTGGTGCTCCCACTGGATGGGCTTT
Source organism: Pomatostomus ruficeps (assembly GCA_013400735.1). Lineage (NCBI taxonomy): Eukaryota > Metazoa > Chordata > Aves > Passeriformes > Timaliidae > Pomatostomus > Pomatostomus ruficeps. The sequence goes on from VYZT01022016.1 coordinate 19,776, forward strand.
AAGGTCCGCTGACGTGCAGCAGTTTCTCTGTAGCAGACAAGATGTTTTCTCACCTTCAACCACTATGAGAAGTCATGGTTAGGTCATGAGAGAAGGGACGATGTGCACTGGCAAATCACAGAAATCAGAGGTGTGGAATCTGGAATAGCGAAAGGAAACCCTGCCCGTGGCAGGGGATGGAACTGGATGGGCTTTAAGGTCCCTTCCAACCCAAATCATTCTGGGATTCCCTGATTCCATGAACTATTTAAAGCACATTCATTTGCCACATGCAGCAACCGTGTCCCTCATTTTTGCAGTGTGACCAAACAGTTGAGTGCAGACTGTTGGGGTTTTTCCTTAAATGGCATCATTTGGATGCATTCAAACCCTTTAGTCTGAACCCATTTGCCTTGTCCAATTAAGTGGCCTAAAGAGTTGCAAATTCTCAAATTTATGGATCTTGAACAGCTAGAGGTGCCTTCAAAAGACACCATCATCCTCTGTGGTCTGCCTTTGGGTATAAGGTTTCTTAGCACTTTTTAAAACTTGAAGAAATGCAAAGAAGTACAAATGGTGTTGTTCATGGAGCCTTTCCTGCTGTGGTGGGAAGGTTTTGTCCTGATGTGCTGAGGGATCTGCCTGAGAGGTCCCTAAAATGCAATGCTTGAAATGCCTGACTTGTAAATATTTTACACCATTGAAGTCCAGGAATAACCAAAATAATCAGTGTATGCAGAGAAAGCACAGTGCTGAATTTGGGACAGGGCACTCGGTGCCCTCTCAGCTCCCTCACACCTCCACCCTCCCCTCTGCCTCCTGATTGCTCCCAACCTGCAGCAGGGGCTGAGTTATTAATGAGCTGCACCCAGAAGTCGCTCTCTGCCTGCAGTGGCAGCCGCTCCATTATCACCGGGTGTATTTCAAACAATAGAAATGATTGAAACAGGAACTCCTACATTTCTGAGAAGATTAAGAATGGCACACCACCCTGTAATTTAGGTAGTTGTGCAAGTTTTCATTTGCATTAGCAGAGTAGTGCAGATTGTGTTGAATTATTCCACAAAAATATCTTCAGGTTTTGAAAGATTTACTGTGCCATCTGTATGTTGTTTATTTTGGAGTGTTCTGGTGTGGTGGTGATGGATTTTGTGGTTGTTTTAAATGTATGTGTCTTCAAACGGAGATGAAACTGAGCTCATTAATTCCCTAGAAGCCCAGAGAGTGGCACGTTTGAGTCTCAGTGCTCTCAGCCTTGAGAGCCACCTTAAAACTCTGATTGACGTTTATAGAATAGCTGAATTTAATTTTAAATCTATCATTCAATTCCATTTCCTTTATTAGTAAAATGAACTTCTTTCATATGTGACACTGACAGTTACTGCAAGCAGAGATTTGTTGTCACATATTTTTGTTTTCTTCTGTTATGTGGTAAGTAGGGTCAAGATTGTGTTATAATTAACTCAGAGTCGTTGAAAATCATATTTTCTTGAAATCTGGATGAAGCTGCTTGATGTAGCTTTACTTACATTGTTCTGTGACTTCAATGATTTTGAATGCTTTAGACAGGGTAGTGCTTAATCATGCCAGAAGTGTAATTGGACATTATAGAGTCGTTCAATGACTTCAGATTATTTTAATATTTTTTGTCCCTTTAGCTTCTCCCTCTGTGCTCCGAGCCCCGTTTTTAGCCAGCTGGGTACTCGAAAGGAGCACACGGTCTGCCCACAGGGGGATGTTCATTGCCAGTGCCTCTGCAGAGATCTTCCCCATCAGGACCGTGGGTCAGAATATTTCTGGGTAGGAAAAACAGTAATGGAAGAAACTTCGTCAGAACTAAAAGTTGGTTCAGTTATTTCAGAAGAACTGGAACTTACTTGGCCCCTAATTCTGCACCTGCAGCTCCCACCAGTGCTGCACGGTTGAGTTCAGGATTTTGAAGGAAAGTGAAGTTGTAGAATTGGACATTTGTTGATAATAGTGACAGGCTGTACCAAATTATTTTTTTCCCCCATTAAAACATTTAACTTCAGTTTTATAAAACCCCTTATTTTATACATGATAATGTATTGTCATCTGGGAGATGGAAAATTGTTGCAGCTGGTGACGTCCAGATTTGCTGTGGCTGCAAATAATTTCTAGAATTTCAGGGCAGCATTCAGCAAACAAAATATTTTGTGTTGCAATTTGTATTTTGGACTTTAATATTTCATATGCAATGTTTCATCAGAAAGTATAGGTGCTGTGTAAGGGTCAAATGTCAGCGGAAAGTTGCTTTATCCAATCTCGAGATGCACTTTTTATTCCATTACACATTTTAATACATTGTTTTAAATAGATTCTTCTCAGCTGTTGAGGGGGAAGCAGCTTGTTATTTTCCATAGCAAAGGTCACTATGCATCAGGTCGTCAGGTGGCTGGCAAATAAAACTTATTTTAGGTTTCCTCCTGCCATCCTGCTTTACTTGAAAAGGATTCTTTTAATTGCCTGGCCGTTTTATTCATGCAGGACAAATTCCTGGGATTTCACTGTGTGATGGAGATCCCTGTCAGTGCCTGAAGAACACGGAATGGCTGAGGAGGATGTGCTTGGTGGAGTGTGTGAGGTGTGGGACCCCAGCAGCAGCGAATGGAAGTTGTCTGTGGATCTGGGCTGGCTGGTGATGGAAGAGGAAATGTCAGCTTCCTTTATTATTTATGCTGAGCACTATTAATTACCTGCTCTGTGATGGGGAAGAAGCAGCCCCGTGCAGAACCCAGATCCAATCAGTGCCTGTGAGCACAAAGTTTACAGAATGACCTTGTGTGTAATTACTCATTTGGTGGCTGTTAGGAAAAGGCACAAATGGAATCTGACATACATTAGAACACATTAATGATTGCCTTCCTCCCTCCATCCTCTTCTGTACAGAAAAATGATTTTAATTAAGACTTCCGTGATTAGTCATTTAATCAGTCATTAGGCCAATACAGATGGAGTCAATTAATTTTTTTACACTTGAATAGAGACTTGATGCCACTGCAAAACGTACAAGCTATTTTTTTTTTAACATTGTATCATGGGCAATTGCCTCGATGTCTGTCTGGTAAGTGTGCACTGCTCTTCCCAAAACCGGGTAGATTTACAGCACGTCAGTGTTATGGCAGCTATAGGTATGTTTTATTACAGGCTGTCCAAATTTTAGGGGATCAGTTTGGTTTTGAATTCAGACTGACAGTCATTCTTGTTATAGAGTATCCTTGGTTTTTTAATGAGTAACGTGGCAGAGCTGCCTTTTAAAGTAAGTGTATTCAGCATCTCCTAACACATTTCATTACAGATGATAAGATTTTGTGTTTCAGTGCTGAATTCCATGCAAGAATTTCAAATGTTTTAAGGACTTAAGGGGCTGATTCTTTGGTGTGGGAAGGTTTTCTATGAATTTGGTTTATTAAAAAAATGAGGTGAATGAATTGCAAACAAGACACAAGTTTAATGCATCCATGGTGTGCCAGGTGTGTGAGAGGAACATCTGCACTTGGGGAAGATTTTGTGCAGTGAGGACAAGGCGGCCTGGGACATTTGGCTTGCATTTTAAATGTGTCTGGATTATTACTCTTGAACAGTTCATTAGAAAGATCCTAATGTAAGGCTAATCTGTGATATGAGAGAGGGTTGTAAAAGGAATGATTTGTGAGTTCCTGCCTGGAAAAAGTACCCGATAACAAGGACAATCCAGTGCTCAGGCAGTGTGATCTCCAGATAAAGGACAGGAAAGCCATTCAGATGGATTGCCAGCAAACAGGGTCCTGGAATGGGAGCTGGGAGTGAGGAACAGTGGAGAACCCATTGCCTGAAGGATTCCATGCACCAGTTTGTTCATTCACCACCACCCAGACCTCCTGAGTCCATCTCCAGTGTAGAATGAAGACAAGGCAGTTGAAATCTGAGGGAGTACATGGGGTTAAGGGTCTGTGCTGACACAGATTTTTGTAGTTGATGATGTTTCTGTTCCGTTTTGAGCCACTGTCCCCATGCTGGGAGAGGACAGGGAGCTGTCCAGCCTCGGGGTGAGAGTGGCTCCTGTAGGTCAGGTCCTCCCTCTGTCAGGAGTTTGCTTCAATGTTCTCCTGCAGAGGCAAAAGGGGAAGGAATAGATTGATTTGTGTCTTTTCTAGGAAAGCTTGTAAAGACTGAAAAATGAGCCCTGTCTTGTCTAGCCCAGGAATAATAAATAAAAGCAGGTGTGAGGTGTTGGAATTGAAAACAGCTGGATATGACGGATGTGATCCGGCTTCTCTAGAGCTTCAGTCTTTAATCCCCATGGCTCAGTGTGAATATTTCCCCCCTGATGCAATGCAGAAATAATAAATAGAACACAGCATATGGAAGGGTTCCTAGACCAAGAGCGGAGGAGGGAACAACCCCAGTTCATTCTCTTCACGCTCACTTTTCCCTGTACCTGTGTGCTCAGGAACCCTCCCAGTGCATTCTGCTGGTCCTCACTGCCCAGTCCTGGGTGTTTGCAGCAGAGCAGGGCATGCTGAGATGAAAAAAAATGAGAAGCCGTTGGAAATGTGTGTTACAAACTGGAATCTACCTTAATTTCGATCAGTATTTTGGCAGATGTGCAATGATCCCCTCCCCATGTTTGTGCAGCCTTTGCACGTAAATGCTTCTCCCCAATTAAACGCTGAACTGTCACTGTGAATGGCAATTAATGCCTCCCGTACCATTCAAATGATCTGATATTCAATTAAAATAGAGTCATCCAGCCTTATTCTGTCAAATCCTGGCCCTTGTAATCTGCCAGAGGGTGGCTTTGTCCCCTGGAAAATCTGTGCCCAATTCAGAGGGTTCCCCACACAGAAGGGATGGGAAGAGCGGCGCCGTTGATTAGAGCTAACGCGGTAATTGAGGTGACATCAACTGATTCATTGCACTTGTCTGAGGCAGCAGAGTTCAAAAATAGCCACAGTGCAATCCTATCCCAGCCAGTAATGGTTTTCTATTTAACCTGGGCTTAAAATGCTCCGAACGCTGCGATGAATCCTTTGGCTGTGCAGTAGGATGTAAAAAACCAACGAAATACCCACTTAAGTAAATGATACGTGGGTTCTTTCCTTCATGTTTATTCTATTCCAAGAGTTTGATAAGATTCATCAGGGTCACACTTGGAAGCTGTCTTGCAAAGTAGATCATTTAGAGAAGCGTTTTGGCACCCCGCGGGTTTGTCGTATCTTCCAAGCAGGTTGTGCCAAAAGAAAATTGTAGAAACTGCTGTCACAGAGTACAAAATCATTGGATTTATAATAGGAGCCAGTGGTGAGAATTCATTATACATTCACACCTGCAGATAAAGAGCATCTAAAATTGGAAGTTTTATTCCACTCATCTTTGATCCTGATATTATTAGATTATATTAGCATCATCCCACACAAGGCTCTGGAGTTGGAGCAGGTATGAATTCCCTCCATTAATTTTTTCATGCAAATCATTTTTCTATACACAACTCCACACATTCCTTGTACACAACTGTGTCCTGTCTTCAGAGCACTGTGGCTCTTGTCTGTTTTCTGTTGTACGGTCCCAGGCTTCCAGGAATAATTTCTCTTTTGTAAACCGAGGATATAAAAATCACCCAACTCAAATCATTCCACTCTCCTGAACAGAAACTTTTTCATACTTCTGAAGTATTTGGAGAGCTTATAGCAAAATAAAGATCTGCCACCTGAAAGTTTTAATCCGTACCCAGGGGAAAGTTAAAAGGGGAATGCAGATTTTTGTCTGTTGTTGTAAGGGAACTGAGAGTTTACTCAGATGAATTAAGGCAATATTATCTGAAGTTTTATAGGCAGATACTGTACCAACATTGTGAAGCCAATTAAATATCTAATAGCAATCCAATTAAATTATTTTTATGACTACACGAGAAGTTACTGTTAGTTTATTTGTAGGCAGCAATTTAAGTAAATCTGAAGGGTTACATACTGTACAAAAGAATCTGAAGAATCTGAAGACTTTTGTTGTAAATAATCATTCGGTCTGGACATTTATTTGCCGTATAGACTCTGTGTTCAGCTAAGAAATAAGCAGTGCATTGATTTTTTTCTGATTTTAATTACTGGAGAAAACGGAATATGAGTTGTTTATCCACAGTTAATGTCACTTGATATAAAAAGTCTACAAACACAAGGACGTGGAGATTTACTTGTCTAGTCTACCTCAATATTAGCTTGTGATTTTCGTGCTGTAAACTTACAAAAATTAAACCCAGAGCTGTTGAATTCTCTGCTTTTCAAGGAGAGAATAAAATACAACTGACAGAAGAGTGGAAGGAGTGGAATCTACTTTTGTAGAATGTGGGGGTGCCCCTGCATTTCTGAGAGATAGGAAATCATTCATATAATTTATTTAAAAAAGACAATTCTGTAAGGAGAATCAGACTGACCAACCCTAGAACTAAAAGCGACACTGTCTGAAATGTAACATTTCCCAAATATGTAATTTTGGATTTATGCAAAGAGAAAACAATGTTAAAAATGGGATTTTATAGGTCCACAGATTAAATTACTTGGCTTCAAAATTCTGTTCACCAACCAGGAATGCTCCTGGAATTCCTAGAGCAGCATTTCATTCACAGCCACATTTATCATTTCATCTGCTTGTCGAGTATCTTCTGGTAGAGTGAGATTTATTATTTTTATATACATTAAATGACTGACAATATTTGGTCATTTCTAGAGCATATTCCTTGGCAGTATTTGCTGGATTGTTTTTCATCAGATGGTTGGTCATTAGGAGAGGTGTGATGTCTAACCACGGGTAACTCATTCAAACCTTTCGGGAAGTCTGTGGAACATTTTCTTTGCTGCTTTGCTCCACCTGAGACCCTTCCCAAGCAGCAGCGAGTTGGAGTGCCCACACCCAGGCGGAATAAAGCTCTTTTTTTTCCCCATCTCCAGTGCTCACTTGCACAACTCTGAATCATAATCCTTGAAGACTCCTAAGCTGAGGAGCTGCCAGGTTCTGCAGCCCCTCCTGTGCTGTGTTGGATCCGTGGCTGCCGAGGTTCTAACAAAGAAAAGAGAAAATGATACTCCATTTCTAATTAAAGAAGTCATTTGCCTTTGCAAATAGAGTTTTTATCTCAGCTGCAGCGTGAAGGATCAATGGGTTGTCACATGTACGTCTTTTTAATAAATGTCAGCTGAGATGACATTAAAGTGATAGACTGATCACTGTAATCAATGCAATTCAAAATTGCTTTATGTCTTAAATGAACGTGGTTCCTTTCCATGATTCTCCTGCAGTTAACATTGTCTGAGCAGTGAAGTGCAGGGTTACATCCCCGTTCGAAGGGAAGCGTGAGCGTGATATGGAATTCACATTTTTACACACAGGTTTGGCAGTTTAACCCCTGGGTTTGTGCAGTTCAAAGGGCCTCACTAGAGATTCTTCCTGTAAAAAAGAAAAAAAAAAAAGAAAGAGGGAAGAAAAAATTAAAGTAGAAGGGAATAATGTGAAGTTTCCCTTTCATCCCGTAAAAGGGTGAGCGGCCAAGGCTTGCTGAGGTCTGTCCTTCGCTGTCTGGGTTGAGCCACGCCCACCCCAAGCACAGGAATCAGCTCAGGGTCGCTCCGAGCTGCTGCTGGAGTAGGAATTTCCCTGCAGGGGCATCGCTGTGGGTGCTGGGCACTGCTGGGCGTTCGATGCCACTCCTGGGTTCACCCCTGGTGTTTGTGATCCCGAGGGTTTGGTTCCCTGCGAGCTCCTCACTCCCAGCTCCCAGGAATCCAGGGACGGAGCAGCTGGGGATGGTGCAGGAGGGCAAACCCCGATTCCCGGCTAAAGGAATCCTTCCCCACCATTACTCTCACAGCCTAATCAGTGTCTTTAAAATCTGTTTATGCAGAATACTTCAAAACTCTTTTCTTCTCCTGGATTTATTTTCTCAAACCCCCAGAGGTTCTGTAAAAACTCTCAGGATCCTTGTAAACCTTTTTATTTCTCTTAAAGCTGGCAGACTGACAGGCTTTAGTTATGCTTAGTGCTAAATTATTTATCTTCCTTTTCCCTCCTAGCCCTGACTTCTGAATCTTTAACTTGACTCTTGGGACGTGTGGGGTGGGTTTTTGGTGGGTTGGTTTTTTTTCTTCCCGCTCCTTAAAGTGAAGCCATTTTTATCTTTTGTCTTTTGTGTTTTACCATAAAAAATGTACATGTAAAATTTGAATGTGCAAGTATGTTTAAGATGTGGTATCTGATTTTTTGTAATTGTAATTCGAAGTGTAACAAGATAAGTAGGACATATAAACCATTTTATGTTTACTTGTGTATGATTCTTGCCACCTGCATTTAATAGTCAATCTCAAATTGATTTATACTTTTTTTAATGTCATTCTTATAATATCTCATATCTCTTACAGAACACTCTTGAGGCTTTCCCTTCTAGAATCAAAACCTTTTCACTTCCAAGAGTTTTTCAACAATAAAACGATGACGTGTACAAGTGAATTAAAATGCAGAGTGTTCAAAACGCATCTTGTTCATCTTGGATATTTTAGTTTTGTCTTTCTTCTTTCCAAGTTGTTGACACTGTAGATTTCCTGACCTTGTTCTTTTAGACTCTTCAAATTTCCATGGATGATACTTGCTCTAATACTTCTGTTCCATTTTTACTCACATTAGTGTTAAACAGTAACTTTCTGTTCCATTTTTGAAGTTGGTGACCTCTGAAGGATTTGGAACTCTGAAAGTTTCATTGGTGGAAAAATATCTGATATCATATTCTGGAAGGCCTATGGCTCATTAACTTATGTCTATTAATGGCTGCAAAATTCATAAACCTTTACATAATGATTTTCTTTAACTGTAGTACTATTAATTTTTATGGTAATTTTACTGTTATTTATGGTCGTCAGAAGAGTTGGTTGGAGAAGGAGAGAATCACACGGGGCTTCCAATTTGTGGGTCCTCTCTGCCTGTAGTAATTGTTGCAGGCTCTATTAAAGATTAAGGAGGTTTCAAGCTTTGACTTTATAAGGTGAAAGTAATTCTTTGAAGGAAAAGTTATATTATTAATAGTGATTGGAATTGATTACTCAAAGAGCCGGAGTAATTTGTTCATGAATTCCATTCAGTTTTACTTCTCTAAGGGTTTGAAATGTTTCTATCTCATCATGGGGCATCCTAATTTCTTTTTCTCTGCCTGCTTGCCAGTTACAGGAGCTTTAAACTCTTTTAAAAACCCCACAAATAAATGAACAAACACGCAGGCAAACAAAGGAAACAACAGCCCTGCAATTAGAAATGGATTAAAAAGTTAAATTACTGTTATCTGTAAAATTACCGGAGAACAAACAATCGGAACTTGTGGTTTTCTCTCCAGAATACACAGAATATACGGTAGGTCAAGTTCTCTCCTGTACACGGTGTACAGATATTTAACAGGACTTTCCTCTGGATAAATCACACCCGAAATAGAGCAGCTGGCAGGTCTTTTCCATAAGGGGCACAGTAAATCCCCTGTGTTCTGCTCCTTTTTACGTGCACAGAGGGAAGCAAAGAACCACGTAACACAGGCAGGAAAAGCTGAGTTTTGGGAGATGTCGGATTGTTTTTCTTGGCGTCCGACAGATTCACAGGTTCCATTAGAAATGCCTTTCTGTTCATAATTCAGAACCAGCACCAAGAGCTGCAGCTTTTAAAGTCTCACTAAAGCTTTGCACAGGAAGAGATTTCAGGGTTGCACACTGACTGATCTGCACTGTAGGGTTTTCTTTTTCTATGCAATATTGTAAAAATATTCCTTTCAGAGCTGTTGCGCTGTTTCTTGTTTCCTAACGCAGGTGGAAGGAATGCAGAGGAGTTACAGTTCTGGGGCTGTCTCCAGTTCTGTGACATCACCACCCTGCCACAGGTACCACTCTGGCCACGGCCCCTTGTCCTGTCACACAGGAGAGAGGATCACAGAGAGAGGCCAGAGCTGAAGCCTTTCTGACTGACTGATTGATTGATTGATTGATTGATTGATTTACAAGAGCCTGGAGTGACAGGGTGAGGCGGAGTGGCTCCACGCTGACAGAGAAGAGGTTCAGATTGGATATTGGGAAGGAATTCTTGGCTGTGAGGGTGGGGAGGCCCTGGCACAGGGTGCCCAGAGCAGCTGTAGCTGCCCCTGGATCCCTGGCAGTGCCCAAGGCCAAGCTGGACAGGGCTGGGAGCAGCCTGGGACAGTGGGAGGTGTCCCTGCCCATGGCAGAAGTGAGAAGGGATGATCCTTAAGGTTCCTTCCAACCCAAACCATTCTGTGATTTAGAATGAGATTGATTTACCTTCTTCAATATGAAGCCAGGAGATGAAGGGGAGGACCGGGAAATGTTACAGCACTGATACCAGTATTTTGAGAAGTGCAATGAAAGCTTTATCCACAACACATCAAATATTGCCATTGTTAATGCATTCTGAGCAAGGCCTGAACGAGATAGAAAAGCTCCTTGGGTGTACAGCAGTTGAAATTCTGCGTCTCTGCCTTTCCTTCTTTGCAGACAGGATGAGCAGTTGCTAAAGCATTCACTTTTTTAAAAAATAACTTAACAGTCAGCCTATCTGGAATATATTTTTCAAAAGTTTGGAGGTTTTCCATTAGTATGTAAGTACCAAGAAATATATCATAAAAGCCAGTTGGCCTCACAAACTTTGAATCTAATACCAGTTAATTGTATCAAGTTGCAGTTGTTTTAATGTTTTCTGTGTAAGGGGTCAGAGTTCCAGCAAACATGTTTCTGGAGTTGTTGGCAGCTAGAAGAGAAAGGCTGCTTTATTGCTTTTCATAACTGCTCTGATTTCCATAGCCAGGAAAGCACCATTAGAGTTTTTATTATTTTTCATTTTAAAAACGCTTTAGAAAATACGTTACACAAGGACACCTGCAGGAGCAGAAAAGTTCTGAAATTTTGGACACGAGTTCTGCTTTGGAAAGAGACATTTTCTTTTATATGCTGAAGAAAACAACATTTCAAACCCTTTATTCATGGCTTTGTAGCAGTGCTAACCTTTATGTAATAAGCATCTTTCTGCTGAATATCATCTGGTCACACCTTCACTGGGCTTTTAAGCCAAGACCAATCTTTGCTTTCATTGCATCTTCATTCCCACTTACGGCTTTTAAGAAGTATTATTAACCCGAATTTGATCCACACCCTCAATCCCTAATACTCATGTGATGTTTTCCCCTTCAATTTTTTGATCTGTTCCATGGGTAGAGTCAATAACTTTTTAAAAGAAACTGCAGATGTAACTGTCAACTCCTCTGGTCCCATATCAAGATGGAATTACGTAATCACAGACATCAGAGATGGAAAAAACCTATTAGGTCATCCTGTCCACATCCTCTGCCAGCTTGTTCTGCCTCCCTGCAGGAAGCTCTCCAGGGAGTTGTTGAGCTCAGTTCTGGACAGTTCCTTTGCAAGGACTGCAAAGCCTTTCCCAGGATTCTCAGTGGGCATCTTCCAGTGGCCTGGTTTTAGTCCTGCGTGTCAGGTGCAGATTGTGTTTCTGGAAAATGCTGTGGCTAAGTCCTGCATTAAAATCTGGAGTTCCATGAGAATGACACCCTCAGTACATTGTTTTCAGTCTCACCATGAAAACAAGTCACTGCCACTCCTGGGCTTCATTTCATAGGTTTCCTTTAAATTTCTAGAAAACCAAAGCAGACTCTGCCCACGCAGGGCTGCAGTGAATCTCAGTTATCCCTGTCCCAGCCACTGCTGTCCCAGGAAGGCCCTTGGGATTAATTCTGTGCTCTTTTCTTCCTTTTCCCTAAATATCTAATTGGAGCAGCGTTATTCTGATGGGCAGTAAAGCACAGACGTGAGGACTTGAGGAGCTCTCCGTGAGCACTGGGAGTTCACCCCGGAGAAATGAGCAGCTGGTTTGCTTTGGCTGTTTTCCTAAGCACACAAAGAGTTAAATGACATTAACTAACTTTACAAAGAATGAAGACATTTGTCTTCACTCTGACTGCAGTGTCTTCTCCTGCTATTTTAACTCTATCCACGCCTTTGGAGACACCTCTGGATCTGTCAGGGACCCTGTCCTAGTACGGTTGTGTGGAAGAAATTGCGTGGGAATTGTGAAGAAATTTGGTCTTTCTCTTTCTTCCTGTATAACTTTAATTCTGATTTATTTATGTGTTTACTTAATGATGCCAATCAGACAGGATATCAAGAATGGATGGGGTTAAAGTGGAGCTGTAATTGCTGCTGGAGAGGGAAGAACAGCCTGGAGGGAGTGTGTGAGAGCTTCTCCCACTTGGCTGCTCCCCAGCCCCGGGAGGGTACCAGGCCCCGCTGGGCTCCCTGCGAGGGTGGGGTCACCTCACACCCCTCCTCTCCTTTCCACTTTCCCTTCCTCTTGAAATTGCTTTCGCTTAACATCTGGAACGTTTTCCCCTAATCAACAGCATTTCCTTAGCGAGAGCCGAGCATTTTCATGATTGGGGAATTCCTATGGCTGAGATCAGCCAGAGAAAAGTCAGAGAGGTTTTGGCTCTCCTTCCCTTCTCTCTCTTTTTTCTACCATGTGAAGAAGTGTGTCTGAAATGTGTGTAATGCCTCGTCTAACTGCGCTGGAAAATCTAAAATCCCTTAAAAGGAATACAGCGAGTTGGAGGTTTTCCTGGGAACCTTTGTTTGTCTTTGGGACTCTCAGAGCTGTTGTACCACAAGGGCTTAGGGACACGGAGATGTGGTTTAGAGTCTGCAGCCATCCAGATCTAAAGGCACTGAGTGTGTTGTGAACTCACAAATCCCAACTCCTCTAGGAGAGAGTGAGAGAGGTGTGCAGGGATCACCCACCCCTGAAAGGGAAGGCAAAGCTTTTAAACACCAAACACAAATGTTTAAAAACAAGTGACGAGTCCGTAGGCTTTGGAATTTCCATGGGAATGTAGGAAGTGGAATCTGTTTGTTGTGTTTGGAATTGAGCACTGAGCTGGAACCCCAAACTTTTCACACTGTTCTTTAATAACACCAAGTGGCAAAGGATTTGGTGTTTTGTTGCACCCAGAAGGGAGCCTGTCCTACCCCCAGGTCCCATGAGCACAACACAGCCCAGCCAGGGAGAGCATTTGGAGCTTCAGCAGAGATCTGCCAAATCCAGCAGGGACTCTGGGAGCGCCAGGCATTCCATTTTGGTGACTTTTATGAAAACCACCCCACGTCCCTGTGCTGTCTGTGCACAGCACCAGCCACAGCGCCCCTGGGAGGAACCACTGCACTTGTGGTTGTTTCTGAGTGACCCTGGGCTGTTAGACAGCCTAAATCCTACTGTAAAAATACCTGCACACTTCCAAAAGGAATTCAAATTCCTCCTGCTTCAATGATCTGTTTCCTAAGAGTGTGATGATCTTACCATTTCTTTCCAAATGCTTTTTAGACTCTGTTCCTTCTTGGCTTTCCTTCGTTGTGAAAAGCTGTTTTTGGTTTCTCAGCCTGATTTTTCACTCACATAGTTAATCTTCCTCTGGCTCCTGATAAGCTGCCAAATGTTTAAAATCTGCTGTGGTATTCCCTTGTAAAAGAGGTTAGATTTACCAGAGTTCATCACGGTAAACTATTTTTCAATTTTCAGTGTTTATTTTGCTGTAAGATCTTTCTAATAAACAAAGGAACAAACAAACCCCCCATTCTGCTTATTCCTCGTTGTCAGGAATATGAACTGTCACTGCTCATCTAATGAATTCCATCCTTTCCTCCCCACAAACATGGCTCTCCTCATTTGTAATGATTTTGTCCAGACTCAGTGGGACTCCTGTCTCGGAGCTCTTGCAGCTATTGACTGTTTTTGCAGCTCTTCAGATGTTGTTAGACAGGCTACATGCTTTCTGTAGATCATTCTGGAAGCACTTCAAATGAACTTGCTTCCATCTCACTCAGCAAACTCTGCTCCTGACTTCAGACCAATGTTCAGGGTTTCTTCCCTGAAAGGGGTGGCTCTGCCTCGTCCCTGGGCTGTTGCACTCAGACCTTGCAGACGGGCATCGTTTACCCGCTGGACATTAATTAGTCCCTTGCCAAAAGTGGCTCTGAAACTCAGATTTATCGATCCGTCCCTACAGGACCAGTTTATCATCACCTGCTCTGGCTTTCTGCGAAGCACAGGCTGGAGATTTACACTGAAGTCAGAATTAATTAGGGAGATATTGGATGGAGGGGAAACTGGGCGAGGAGGGTAGATCCTTTCATCAGACTTCATTATGGAGCTGGCCATTTGTCACTTGTCGTTCTGCAGCTCGGATTTATCGGTGGAAAATACTGATGCTGGGCTGAGAGGTTTTGGGGTGGCCTTTGGGAATGGTGGGACTGGAGCACATCCATCACTCTGATGGGGGAGTGGAGAGCATTGTGGGGGTACTGCGCCCATCACACTGCGTGCTTCTGACACACCCTAATGGATTTGATAGCCAGGAACTGGTCATCCTTATCCTAAACTGAAGATTCCTATGATCATCCCGTTCCATTTGGCAGTTTTTTGTGGAAAATCATCTCACCATGGTCAGGTGTGTAATAGGAAAAATCCTGTTGCTGTTGGTTGATTTTCCTTGGGATTTGGCAGCCCCTGTGTCTGGCAGTGTATTCTGTATCCTGCCTCCCGTGGTGCGGCCGTCCCCAGGGAGCTGCAGCACACAGGGACATGGCACTGCCCGGACAGCAGCCTGGCACTGCCTGGAACACTCCTGGGCACCCACAAACCTCCCCAAGGTGGCATCAGGCAGTTCCAGTCGTACTTGAAACCACCTTTTGCACCATTCTGCGCTTCCCTAATTCCTACTGAGCAGCCGCTTATTCCACAGACAATTCATTGCAATAATGACACCATTTGGGGACTATTTGGAGTTTTGTGAAACCTCGGGGGTACTCTTTTTCCAAGTGACAACCATTAGCAAACATTTTTAGTCTATTTTTTGCTTTGGCTTAATTTAAATTATTTAATTGGTGGATGAATAGCTTTCAGAAACCCAACTCTATTTATAATGGGACTGCTGTCAGTAAGATGTCTGCTTGGAATGCCACTGCTGGTGGTCTCCTAGGAAAGTCCTGTGTCTTGTGATGCAAAAACATAAAATCCGTAAAATCTGCCCTATTGGCTACTCCAAGGTCTTTGCCTCCCCACTCTCTGTGGCAATAAACTTTTGCCAAAGCAATTATCATTCATAAGTTTAATCAGTTTGCATTTTCTCTTCTCTTGGAATTATTTTCTGTGAGATGACTTAAGGAAAATGCACAGCCAACCAGTTGAGTACATAATTCATTTTTATTTGGAGAAGACCACGGTTGGAATAAACCAAATAACATCAAGTGTCATTCGTGGCTCCACAGGCTCTACTGTGCATTGTGTAATGAGGTTTTGGTGAAGTAACATTCCCTCGGAATAATGAGCAAATATTTGCAGAAAAAACAGGAGTAAAGCACCTTTCTGGGCACCCAGCAGGTATCCTGACTCCTCCAGGATACACTGGGTGACTTTTTCTTGGTTTTTAAGGTGATTGGAGAAGTTCTTTTTGTCTTTCATGTCGTGCTTCCTTTCCTGTTTATTTTGAATATTAGCTTCATTGGAAATCAAAGTGCCTTTCTGAACTGTCAGGGACTCAGCAAACAGTCCAGGTTCTGGTTTAAAATGTCTTTTATTTCTGGGCTGAGGGAATAAAAGGAAAATTAGTGATATCCTCAGAATTCCTACTGCCACAGCCAGCTGCTAGGGAGCTCCTAACATTCCCTGTTGGAATGCAGAGTCAGCCAGTGCCTAAGGTTCTTTTTCCTGCCAGTTTGTCAAGGAACATTTTGAAAAGGCTTAGAGCAAAAAGAAATCTGGGTGTAGGTAGAAAAAACTTTGTCCTGTGCTCGTAGCAACATTTGAGGAAGAGCCACCCCGCATTTCTTCTCTGGCGTTGTTTTCCAGTGTTTTTTGATTCGTTTTTCATGTAGCAACAGGGTGACAAAAATATTTTTGATGAGTAAATGAATGTAAAATAATGAACTTCAGTTTCGTCACCTGGTGCCAAATTAGAATTTGTTTCATTCAAACTTAAATAATGACAAATTGTCAAATCAATATTGGCCATTTGGAAAATATTTAGTTTATGTTCTGCTTGTCTTTATGAAGTCAAGTGTACAGATATGAAGTATACACAAGTGTACACATATGAAGTTTTATGGTCCCAGAAGCTAAAAATTAATCTCTTATTGAAGATCATGATCCAGCATTTCCAGCATAGGACAAACCTAGGAAATAGAGAAAATAACAGTGAAGCAGACATTAAGGAAAACGAGAGAAATATCGAGATCATGGGATTTTCACTACTGATTCAACCTGGAAAGCTTTTCACGTTCATGTAGCTGCACCTACACTGTGTATTACAAAAACAGTTTCTGCTGCCAACAAATCTTTTTTCACCAAGATGCATGAGATACTTCCATTTTATCATCTAACAAGAAATTAGTGCTTATTAAGGGAGTCTGCAAGGCCCCCCAAAGTACAGAAAAGTTTTAACCGATGCACGGAGTGTTGTGTTGATTCTTTTACATAAATGTCAAATTCAATCCATGACCTTTTATTTATATCCAGTAATCTCAATTGCTAATGGGCAGAACAGAACCCCTGCAACAGCTTCCTCCTTTATTTATGAGTTAAGAACAGTTTTATCAAATAGCCATGGCTCAAAATAAAAACCAGCTGCTTGGCAGAAGTGCCCTGTCAGCAGACAGCAGCAATTACACCGAGGCCAAACAACATCTAACGAGCTCCAAGGCAGGGACAAAGAGGGGAGCTGTTCAAAGCAGAATCAATCTGGGGCTAAATCAGTGCTTTTCTTTAAAGCTCAGCGAGAAAGGCTGAGATGAAGCACAGAGCACTCCTGGCACAGCTTCCCCTCAGCTCTGTGCTCCCTTCTGGGCACTGCCCGAGGATCTGTGGAATTGCCTCGAGTGACAAAGGCCCCCCTTGACGTGTCCATGTCCCTGTGAACGCTCCCACAGCCCACAGCGCAGCCCAGTTATCCCGGGAAGGGCAGCACGGGTGCCTCAGCCACTGGGATCCTGCCAAGGCCCTGGGTTCCATTTCTGAGCTGCTGACATTTGGGATGGGGCAGCGTTACCCAGGTGCAACCAAGGGCAGGTCCCTGTCCCAGCAGGAAGGAGCAGGGACTGAGCAGAAGTTCGCTGAGGAGCCCACGGGAAGCACTGCGGGAGATGTTTGGCCACGGGATGAGTTTCAGTTCTTTGACTTCCCAAGCAAAAGAAAAACCAAACATTTGAGGCTTTCTCCTTCTGAACAGACAAAACAAGATTTCCCTACTTGGATGTTCCTTCAGGGATCTCAGCTGAGGAAATGGCAGAGGGAGGAAGTTGGAATGAAAGCCTGGAGAGACAACGAGCAGGAGCCACCAATCGGCTGAATCCTGAGCGATTCACAGAACCAAGGAACAGGTTAAAGATGAGAGAAAGTAACAACCTGTATTTCAGCATTCACCTGGGAAGAAATGTGTATCTCTGTGGGCAACAGGTGCTTCATCCAAACATTCTGTTTCAAATCTGGAATTTTTCTGGCTTCATCTTAAAGCCATTGCTTCTTCCTAAGCTCGAGACAGGTGATATCTTTCCATCTTCCATCTTCCATTTAAGTCACCTGTCAATCTTCTTCTTGAGATATTAAATAACTTCCTTGGACTAATAATTATCTTAGTAAAAGCAATTTTCTCCAGACCTCTGGTAATTTCACTCTGTGTTAGATCTTTGTGCTGTATGTAATTTTTCAGATTTTTTTGCAGAAAATACTCATCACTTAAAAGCCACTTAATATTAAAATTGTTCAGTCTCTCTTGTCTTTGCTTCCCCATGCATTCATTTCTTTAGAACCCTGAAATGGCTTCACTGAACATGCTGGTGGGACACACCTGCAAACGGCTGGAATCTGGACCATCCAGAGGCTCTGGAATTGTCTTCAGTCCCTGTAATGCAAAAATTAATCAGAAATGATACATAGAAACCAAATCTGCTTTCTAATTCTGCTGATGGCAGCAGAAATGGGATTTACACAGTGACAGAAACTGTGCAGTCATGAGTTTGTTATGATAATGTTGCATGCCAAGGGAAGCCGAGATTTAATAACGATGGAAAGCATCACTCCCTGTAATACATACGTGTGGCTGCTTGTGTTCCAAGTGTCCCTGGGTGGGGCCTTCAGGAAAACCAAGAGCAGCTGTGCTGGTGAAACGGGGCGAGTGAAAGGCTGAGTTATTGTTAACATCTGTACCCCAGCAACAGCCCAGCCTGATCCCTGCCATGGACAAGCTCCTCGCCCACTGAGCCCCCCTGGATCTGTTTGTATTCCAAAACGTGTCATAAGGAAAGATTAACAGTTTTGGAATGGGATCTTCTCCTTGCGATGAAGATTTCATTTCCCTGCCTGGTATTCTTGGGAAGTTTCCAAAAAGCTGAAAGCAGAATGAAACCCTCTAAGGTGGAGTGTTACAGCCTGACCAGGGTCTTGTTCAGCACAGTCGGGGCCACGGGAGCTCACTGCGAGCAAGGCACGAGGTCGTGCTCTGGGGAAGGGCACTTCTGCTCTGAGAGAAACTTTAGGAGTCATTGCACTTTGGGAAGTTTGTGGTTTAAAAAAAAAAAATCTTATATCTTCCAAGAACATTTTTTCCTCTGCCATAAGGAAATGGCCTATAACAGTTTTGTCAAATTAAAGAGATTTCCTTCTTTTATATGAGATTGAAAGAATTTTGCTTTCACGTCACCCTTCTGCCCTTTCGTGGGAAATAAAATGTTTTGGTCTGTCCAGTTTCACAACTCAGTAAGATCCCCCTGCCCAAATCCCACCATGAAGAGGAATCACGGACCAGTGAAGGTCCTACATTATTCTTCTGTACAAACCTCACAGAACAGCAGTTCTTGTTATAGGTAATAAGTGCTGTTCATTGCTCTCCTTGTTTCCTTTTGTTTTTGTTACAAATTCCCTACACTTTCTAATACCCACCTCCTAATTTATAGTTGTTTCTATCAGTTTCTCTTATTTCATCCATGCTTTATGTAGAATTAGCTCCCTGATTGCTTTTGCATCCCTGGTGTTTTATAAATGGTTTTATTTGTTTTAACTAACTTAGCATTCTGTTAGTGAGATTGCCTTTTTTCTCAGTAAGTAAATGCTGTTATATAACTTGTAATTATTGTTGACGTTTTTACTTTATTTCCTCTAAGCTTTCTTGTTCTATAATTCCTTTTGTCATAGTGAAATTGTCCATTCAAAGCAGAAAGTGTGTGAATTATTGACCCAGCCTTCATTTTCTCAAAACAAATGCAAACAAATAATAATTCAACACCACTCGTTTTTTATTATTAAATAAATTTATTTTCATTTCTCAAAATTCCACTATGCCAGGTACAATAGTTATTGAGGGAGAAAATGATTGGTATCATCAGTAAACAGGAATAATGTTTTGTTTGTGTGTTCCTGGCAGCACGAAGCCTTCAGCAGACGGAACAAAGATTGAAATCACTCACTCTAATACAGTTTTTCAGCCCATTTCAAACAAATGTTTGAGCAGGGGACATTTATTTTCCTGGTGTGAGGAACTGCGAGCTCTCTAGTGGGAGGAAATTGGATTTATGGGGTAACAGGTCAAGTAGCTGATGGTGGGAAGGCAGTGCAAGGAGTCGGGGTGGGATCGAGCAGCTCCTCCCTCGGGTCATGGATGGCACTGAGCTCCTGAGCTGCAGAGCTGGAAACCCAAACTGCCCTGCTGAATGCAGGGGGCTGTGATGGGGAGTGCTGCTCACGGCCTTGAGCAGGCAGCCAAAAAGCAGTGAAATTCAATTTCCTATTGGCCTGTTCCTTTTTAAATATATATTCTAGGATATCTTTTTATATTCTATGATGTGTTTCCAGTAAGTGTAGCACGGATGAGGCCGACTAGGCCAAGGAGCTAAAAGGAGAGCTAAATGAAAGACTACACAGAGAGAGCAAACGGAGAGGGCAAAAAGAGAGCGAGGGCAGAACTTTCTGGCCTTTATTTATATGTTTTTACAAATCACCGTGGATTGGAGGTAGAAATCACTACCTCTCCATTCCATTGGTCAAAGCATCTATCTATCATATTTCTCTACCCATGAGAATGGAATGATAACAACAAAGACAGTTAACAAAACATAGATAGTTGTCAAGAAACTATGGTCATGTTTACAGCAGAATGTGTGAGAAAGTATCACAGCAAAGAGAAACACTGAGAAACTGCAAAACTCAGGACAACAAGTAAGCTCACCCCTGCTCTGCCCATCCCGAGTGTGAGCTGCGGATCAGCGGCTGCACAGGCTCCTGCAGGGAACGGCGCCCTC
Organism: Pomatostomus ruficeps; assembly: GCA_013400735.1. NCBI lineage: Eukaryota > Metazoa > Chordata > Aves > Passeriformes > Timaliidae > Pomatostomus > Pomatostomus ruficeps. Next base: position 40,136 of record VYZT01022016.1, read on the forward strand.
GGAGGCTGCTCTGCACCGCCGGCCTCTCCGCAGGGCTGGGGCTCCTTGACTCCGAACCTCGGGACACACGGAAGAGCCAGTGAGCAGAAGCTTTCCTGTGTCTCCCAGCTGCCTTCCTATCAGAGTCAAGATCTGATTTCACTCCTGAAAGGTCCTATTGTTCCCGGCCAGGACTGTAAAATAGTTCCTTGTTGAGTGACAGTGAATGGGAGGGCAGCTGGGCCAGCAGGGATGGCTCTCGCTGAACAACTCCCAGCTGTGCCCGAGGGTGGCAGATGTGAGGATCTGACACCCCCTGCTCCCCCCGGCCTCAGCAGGGGAAGCTGCTTTCCCAGCCTCCATGAGCCTGCACGGGGCAAACACCTCTCCAGCCTCAATAACCTGCTCTTTCGCCAGTCAGGTGCTCTTCTACACAAGTTATTCCCAAAAGGAATGTCAGAGTTCTGATCCAGGTTATTGACTAACAAGAGAAATTTTCTATAGCTTGGGCAGGACAATGCAAACAGTGTGGCTGAGGGTCAGGGGGCTGAGAAGCAAAGGGCTGCCAGCACATGGAGTTTCTACTTGATTTTTGTGACTGTGGGAGCTGCAAGTCCAGCCTGTGCTTATGAAAGGAACTTCTGCACATAACTACATCATTTCTAGCATTTATTATTTGTCCATAGCTGTGCAAGCTTTCACAAGCTTCAAATCCATTATTCCCACACTGATATTTCCTGTTGCTTTGTTCCATTTCACTGTTCCTGAATTTATCCTGTTACAGTTTCACTGAGCAGTACCTCTCCTTTCTTTTTAAGAGACACTTAGCAAGTTTATGTCTTACTGTTTGTTTTCACATTCTTACGTTATTTATTGATTGGCTGAATATTGAGCCAAAAGTTAAAGTTTGAGGCTTTCTAAGGTTTGGAATAATTAGTGGAAGGGTAAATATGTTAATCCAAAAAGAAAATGAGCTTCAAATATCACTCAAAACTCCTGCAACAAATAATGAATTAATTTTAAGGGAATGGTTCAAAGTTCTAGGGTCTCAAAACTTAGAGGCAGACAAGACAGGAATAGAAGAGAGCCCAAAATTTATTTCACATCTGTTATGGAAATGAACATAGTGGTAGACAGCTGAGAGCTTCCTTAAGTTGCACTTCATATTTTTCTGGAGTTGGAGTTTGTGGGAAAACAAGAACTGGAAATGGAGCAGCTGCTAATGCTGACGAGGGGCCTTGTGCCATGGCCATCACCTTACACCCTGTTGAGGGGTCTTGTGCTGGAAAAAGGACGAGTGAGGATCCCATCACACGTTTCAGAGGAGTCTGGGTGTTGTCCCCGAGCAAGTGGCTCCTGCTGGGAGTGGCTCAAGAGTGTCACACCTGCACCTGCAGGAGCCTCCAGCGCAGTGACCACACTCCGTGTCCAGTGCAGTGACCACACTCCTCATCCAGTGCAGTGACCACACTCCGTGACCAGTGCAGTGACCACACTCCGTGTCCAGCGCAGTGACCACACTCCGTGTCCAGCGCAGTGACCACACTCCTCATCCAGTGCAGTGACCACACTCCGTGTCCAGCACAGTGACCACACTCCATGTCCAGTGCAGTGACCACACTCCGTGTCCAGTGCAGTGACCACACTCCGTGTCCAGCACAGTGACCACACTCCTCGTCCAGCCTCACACACGGGCACAGTCCCCTGGGTAACCACCAGTTCCAGATTTGAAAGACTCTTAGTGGTTCTGTCTAAAGTGGAGGCCACTCACTGGGCTGTCAGAGTTCGAGGCAGATCCTGGAAGTTTCGTGGTTCTGTGTTCTATGCTGGTCAGCACTTGTCTCTCTGATCCAGGAGCACGGACATGCACTGAGGGCAGGACAGTGTGTAATAGATGCTCTTCTGTAGCTTTTTTGAGTTCAACTCTCTCCAAGTAGAAAATGTTATGCTGCACGGGTCCCCCTCCCACTACACTAAGTCCTTTCCTCATCTGACAGATGCAAAAATTTTGTTCACTAAAGAAAAATTGGGGTTTGTGTTCTACAGCACCTGGGCAGCAGCCACGACAGAAAACTCCCTGTGCTCTGCTGCTGCCCTCTGGGCTCTGCCCTCTCTGAGCAACAGAACTTTCTGAGGCAAAGCTATTTCCTAGTGAACTTCCTCAGATTAAACCGGCAAACAGAAAAATAATATTGCTGCAAAAGAATAGGTGATTAGAACAATAAGTTAAGCTGTGGGGCTCACAGCGGGAAGATCACCAAATCCTCCTTTCCTGTAACAGCCTGTTCTTATCTTCAGCAATAGGATATCTGAGAAATGGGCTAAAGCAAAAATCTCCAGCTGCTCGCTCCTAGCCAGCGGAATGCTCCCGGAACACAGCAGTGGGTGGCCCAGAGTCTGTCACTTGTGCTGCTGATGTTCTCCCTCTCCCACTGCAGTGACTCAGGGCCTGTGAGGGACAGAGGGACACCACAAATGACAGGGAGCAGCCTGGAGACCCTGGGGCTTTGGGGAGAGCTGGTAGGAGCAGCACAAGCACAAGCTGTCATTTGGCTCAGAGTGGGAACAATTGTGTTTTCCAAAAGCAGGTCTTGGTTTGATAGGGAGGGAGTTCCTGTTGGGATTGAATGCCATTTGCATGGTGCTTTCCCCTGGCCGTCAACAGCCCATGGTTATTTCAAGGCTATAAATAAAAAAGGACAAAAGCAGCAACCTGCATGGAGTCTGTAAGTGCTTTGAGGAAGGAGAGAAATTTGTTCTCCAGGCAGGCAGACCTAACACCAGCGTTCATCACCCCATCCCTGTTCCCAAAGCCTTAGAGTCAATTCATCCTCAGATTCTCGACCATAGTCCCAGGAGAGTTCTTGAAATCAGAGAGGTTTGATTTAGAGGGTCTGAGATCACACCAGGGCCAGACCTCGCTGTTCTCTTGAGACAGATCTGAACTGCTGCCTGCAGTTTGTTATCTCCCTTCCAGGACCTGCAGCGAAGGACAGTGGCTCCTCCGGCCTCTGGAGCTGAGCGGCTCCATGGCAGAACTCAGAGATCAAATGGAGAATCCATCAAAAAGGACAAACGCAGCCCTAGAGTTGCACACATCAGATGTACACTCAGCACACACATGGACACTCCACACACACCTGTACACTTCATGCACATGTACGCTCTTCAACACACTCGCCTCTACCTAAAACCATCCAGCCATAATGCCAACTTTCCCCCAAATGAAAACAAATTGATACTGTGGAATTCTGGTTGGTTCGGTTGTGGACGGTCGGGACAGACAGTGACGGAGATCTCTATATTTGGGTTTTAGATCATGAGGTTTATTGCAGAAGGCGTGGGGAAAGAAAGACTTGCCAGGAGCTGCTGGATGCAGCTCCAGGCAGTTCAGAGAAGTCTGAGAGCAGGCAAGAGAGAGAGACGAAAAGGTGGAGAAGTGAGGAAGAAGAGTGGGGGTCGTGCCCGTTTACAATACAATAAATCATCTTCTGTGTTGAATATTCTGATTTCCATTAACCAATCTAGAATAAGCTACAAATCTTACAACATTTGCCTACAGCCTATAAGAATCATTGCATTAACCTATGGTGTTATATTTTAAACTCTAAAAGTTGCTTTTTGGACCCTCTGATGGGTTTGCAGGGTCTTCTCCGATCCTTGGACCTGCTTGCAAGCAGAGGGCATTGCTTAATCAAATGGGGATTACCTCAAACTGGCTATACCATTGTTCTCCAGTTGTTCAGTAACTGGGGTTGGGTAACTCAAAGCTTGTTTTCATTTCAATCTCACTCACAGTTTTTGCCAGGTAATCCTATCTATACGGCTTTCCTATCCCATCTTCCCCAACATGATACCTATAAATAAACACACACCAACGCCCACAGCACTGCAGAACCACACACCTGATCCCAGGCTCAGAGTCCACGTCCCCCTGAGCTTCCTCCAGAGCCACCTCCAGCACACCAAACCTCAAGCTGATATTCAAGCATGTGTGCTCATGTCAACAAAAATACTTCCCCAAATAAACTATCTGGGCACATTCACACATCGCAACAGAAATGCTCCTCAGCATATTTACACACACAGAATCTTCCTGCCTGGGAGAACAAAAACCCACACAAGCAGCACATACACACACACAAGACAGGAATCACTCAGCAGCTCCAGTGTTTATGCTGGCAGGAGAACGTCAGTCACTGAGCAGCCTCCAAACAGATGTTTGATTGTTTTTGGGTTGCGGTTTAATTGTTGGATGGTGTTCCAGCACTCAGAGGGGATCGAAAATACTCCAGGTCTGCAGCTGCAGCAAATGCCAGCCTTAAAACAAGGCGGATTCTGAAATCACTGCTTGGGGGGAAACTGCTTGCACAGGAAACCTCAGCCAAACTCTGCATTAATACTACTTTGAAGTCAGAAAATTAATCTCTGCCATTTGAAAAAGTTCTGTTTTTTCAGGGCCTTTTGTAAGTTTATCTAAGACAAGCCAATTCCTTCTGGGCAACTGTGACAGTTTATTGACTTGCCCAGGCTTAGAGACTTTATTGGGCCTCTCTTCGTTTTCCAGAAAATCTTTCCTGGATTCTGTCCTGCACTTCAAGGCTCCTGGTGGAAGGGAGAAGCACCTTATTAGTCAGTCTCCCAGTTGCTAGTCAGTTTTGATTCCATTGAAAGACCCTCAAAATTATTGACATTTGTCAAGAAGAACGACCGCTGCAGGACGGCATCTCCGCCTCTGCAGGCACACAGAGGAGCAGGATGCACTTTCTGGATGTGCCTCTGGGAACAGATGGTGGGACTTTGAAATTGGTGACAGAGGAATGAGGGTGTAGGACACATCCTCCACCTTTAGCTCAGGTCTGTGGGAAGCAACAAACAGAAGGGAATGGGAAGCTGTTCTCTCGAGGATAGAAACAAGAGACGTTGAGAGATATCCAGAGGACAACTCAAAGAAAACTTTATCGAAGGTGATCAAAATAAAAGTCAAAGTCTGCACCTGACCATCCATTTTGGACTCATTTAGAAGGATGGTTGCATCACTGACTCTCTTGGCTCATCTATTCCCTGGGAACAGGTTCTGAGAAGGTGAAAGGACAGAGTGGACCTGTCACTGAGAGGGTTCTGGCATCCTTCAGAAGATGCCCTGGCACCCTGCTGCAAGCAAAGGAGCTGGGATCTGTATCCAGGAGGTGCTGGGGCTTGCAAGCAGCTTGGGATTTGGAATATTGTGTAGGATCTTTGTTGTCTACAGTGGAGCAGAAAACTTTGGGTTCCTTTGGGACAAGACCCCAAATACCTCCAAGATCTGAGTATCGTAAACACGGATGAGTCCTTTACGTGGCCTTTTAATAATACAAACATGGTAGAATGAAATGGTTTTTCTCCATTCGCTTGAAATCAAGGGGGGTATTTCCTACAAGAGAGGAAAGGTTTAGGTCCAAGCCCTGAGACCAGCTGCCCTGGTTTCACTGGGCATTGAACAGCAGGTACAGGGGACAAAGAGCAAATTATTCCTTTGGTTCTCTAAACCCTTCCTAGGATGTGATAGAAGAAAATATCCTGACAAGGCAGCCAAGAACGAGCAAAGAGCCTCTGGGCAGGGTCTGCCTCATTCCCCAGATGGATTTGGTTGGTGTCCCATGCAGGGCTACCTTGACAACCCCAAACTCAAACGCTGGAGATTTAATAGGTGTCAGGAGCGAGGGCTGGAGCAACGAGCTCATTGAATGACATCATGGAAGTCCCTTGGTCAGCCCTGGGTTAGGTAAGCCTCAGCACAGCTGTCTCAACTACATTCTCCATTGCAGACTTCCTCAGCTCTGAAGTTTGGGCCCTGCATGGTTTTTTTCACTGACATTTTTTCCATTTCCATTCCTCTCCTTCCCTTGGAAAAAAAAAAGAACTATAATTCCAATATTTGTACCAGTTTCTGTAAACCACCACTGCTGCTGAACTGACCTGTCCAGATGGTGTTCCTTTCAGCTCCCACAGAGCAGGAAAGTAAAGGATATGAAGTTTAAACTCTTTTAAAATCCATATTGTACAATCTGGGGGACAGGGGAAAGCATTGGGGCCTGCCTCAGAGCCATAGTGTTTTCTGCTGGATTTCTACTGTAGCTTATTTTGTCTTCCTGTGGTCTGATATTCAATGATAGTTCTTTAATCTTTTTTGAAGCAAACCAAATTTCCTGGTCATATATATGCACAACATCACACACAGTGATGAATTCACTTCCAGACTCCATTAGAATGCAAAATAAATATATTTTTTAATTGCTTTCCACTTCACCCAACATCCTTTCCAGGTCTTGTGACTCTCCCAAATCTATTTCTTAACCTCTATGTTAAATCCTTGTTCCCTTTCTTTTCCAAAGCTTTTCAACGAGGTTGTTCCATGGCTTCTTCTGGCATCCCTAAATTTCAGGGTTTTCAGCAGAATGCAGAAGGCTCTTTGCTTGTTTCCTTCTCCTCAAACTGTTTTCCATCTTGTGTTAATTCTTCTCTGCCTTTCTGAAACTAATCAGTCTCACTGGAAAATCCTCAGAATGCAGAGATGGAAAGGCAGAGGAAAGACAATCAGTGCCCAGGTGGAGTTAATTATCTGCATGGACAACGCATTCTTGTGAGCATCATCAAAAATCAAAGAGCTTTCCTGAATCAAATACCTTTCCTGTTCTTCAGGAAAGCCCCAAACTACATTCCAGGCAGCCAGATTCTCAATTATTTTTAAATTTACCCTTAACAGTTTAATGGTGCCAAAACCCAGCAACAGATAAAACTCCAAATGGAAAATTCCTGGCGTAGGAAGAATAATTTATCATCTACTTTGTACATTTTCTGAGAGAAGATTTCAAAACAAAAATGAGCAGCGGAGGAAAGGCTAATCCTATGGCACTGTCCCTGCTGGTGGGAAGAATGGAATGATTCACTCACCAGGGCTCCAGCAGAACAGAAGTCAAGTGGGTCTCAGCCCTGTTACCGCTGTTTTTGTAATCTAGAAAAATATTATCACTTCCTCTGTGGTTTTTCAGCCAGGCAGTGCCCAAATGCCAGATGAAAACTGAATTTTGAGGTAGATTACTGGGTAGATTAAGGTTGAGTGGTCCACTAAGGTCAAGATTCCCTTCTCCTGTTCTTCCAGGTGGAACCAGGTGGAAGGAAGCTGGAAAAGCTCAGCCTGATCTGTGCTCAGAGGTTTCCTGAGGTGTTCAGTCTGTCCCTTTTAAAGCCTCTCTAATTAGGACAAAGTTGAGGGAGTTTGTTGCGTTGACCTAATTTAGTTCTACTCCACCTGTTGAACTGAGCTAAAGCTGCTAAACCATGATCCTAACGCTGTTCTGGTGTTGGCTTTTTAGTTAAACACATTCAGTTCAGCTATAACTCTTGGAAAAATCACTCTTTTCCTAGTCCAGACAAAACCAAAGGGCTTTAAAACCCGAGTTGAGACACGACCAAGCACGACAGGACCAAGTTAAGGCAGGACAGCTGTGATTCAGACAAAGCTACTGTGCTTCCAACTGCCTTCCTTGTCTTAAGAATAATAATGAAAAAAGTCAAACAACCTATGTGAGAATTCTGCTCTTTGCTCTTGTGTGTGGCTGATTGGTTTGTTCAGCCAACCTTTGAAAGGGAGATAAAAACCGGGACCACGTTCATTCCTGCACAAACTCTACAGGTGGCTGTCCAGGAGCAGATACATTTTTAAACCTTTCCTTCTAATCCTGGAGTTGCCTTAAGCTCTGAGAAGCCATTTCAGACACGATTCCCCAGAGAACCGGGGTGTTTCTCCCCCTCCCTGCCCTCCACCAGCTCATCCAGCCGTGTTCCTGCAGGGTTTTCGGGAGGGAGGATCCTGCGTCACCGCCAAGCGGGAACGAGGCAGCAGGGATGGGATCTGCTCCTCGTGCCAAAGCCTCATGCACAGGGGAGGTGCTGTGCATGTGCTGGCTGCAGCAGAGTTCAGGGAGGGGAAAAGCTGAATAATTTATGCCCTATCGGAGGCCCTTTTAATTCTTTCCTGTTTGTTTTTCTCCCTCCTGTGGCAGCATTTAGTCATCTCCTCACAGTGTGTCTTCGAGAAGGGAAGGGAAATGGAACGTTTTCCAGGAAGACATATCATTCTTCCCAAAGTGGGTTATACAAATTAGAGTTTAAGCAGCTCAAACCCGTAGGGCTGGGCCGCTGAGAATGTTCCACACAGCAAACGCTGCCATAAGGGAAGGGATAACGTCAGAGCTGCTCTCCCAGACGTTCTGCACAAAACACGGTGTCAGCACATCCAATTCTTTACTCCTCAGAGACAATTTTTACTCATTTTATTTGAAATTGACTTGAGACAAAGTAGTAATGCAGAGAAATCTGGAGAAATGGATGTCAACTGTGAAGGAAGGAGAAGGCATGAAGTAAACTTGGAAGGGGCTGGCAATTAATCCAAGCATTCATCCAGTCTTCCCAACACCACAACCCCCAGGGAAGGGCAATGTGTGCAGTTCCTACAGGCAGTGACCTCCACCAGTAAAATCAGGTGATATTCCCAGTGCCATGGAGGGTCTGACCCTGCTTCTACTGACAGGAAGGTTCCCCTTGATGTCTCAGTGCCTGTGATCCGGGGACTTCACCCAGACCAGGTGAAAACACGGATACAGACCATCCCGTGATCCAGTTTCCATCACTTTTCTCCAAGGGTTTCCTGCCATCCCTGCCAGAACACCCAGTGCACCTCCAGTCCTGATGGTTCAGACTTGCTTTAAAGCCACACGGTCTTTAGGGAGACTAGTAAAACATTTAAAAAAAATAAACAAGAAAGGTTCTCATAGATCTAAGATATAATTAACTGTGTTTGCACTGATACAAACATTCTGTCAGATTTAAATGAATATAAATGGTTGTTCAAAAATAAAGGAAAGTATTCTTTTTTTTAAAGAGCATAGTCTGCTCTAATGGGATCTAATAACTCTTAATAGTTCTCTATAAAAGTAATAGTGCACTTAAATCTCCACTTGGCAAGAATCCGGGGCAGAAAAAAGTGCATTTTAAAAATGGGAACAGCTCAAGGCTGCGTGTTCCCAGCCAGCAACGACAAGCTGAAACAATACAAGGAATCCAGATAATGAAGCACATATGTCTTTCCAGGACCACGCGAGTCAACAGCTTCCTCATTTACGCAATCCAGAGGGGAAAACGGTCCCCCCATAATCCCAGCACCTGAGGTAAAGGGGTGAGGCCTGAAAGCAAAATGAGCCTTCACATCAGGGCTGGATGATGTTTTAGCGAGCCCAGTTTGTGCTTTGGTTTCTTGTCTCTCTTTCCTTCCCTTCTCTTTCTTCCTGGGACGTACGTTTCCAAACGCAGGGACTCTGGGAAAGCAGATTAAAGCCAGCCCTGGAGCTTTCCATAAACTCCATGAGGCCCATGGCAGGATGCCTGGCATGAAACACTGATTCAGGAAGGGCTCAAAAGCACAGATTTGAAGGGTAAAGTGGAGGGGTCTCTTGGCCATAGCTTGTGGCAGAGGCGTGGAGGAGCAGGAACCTGTGTCAGTGCTTCTCTCAATACTTTGGACCAGCTCCCTCAATGTCCTTTGTCCTGATGGTGCCAAGTGTGGGCTCAGGGCTCTGGGCTCTCAGCATCCAGCTCAGGGCAGGCTGAACACTGGTTTTGATGAGGATGAGGGCACATTTCACCAGTGCAAACCTGCATTTGCATTCACCAGCTGTAAAACACCCAGAGTTAAACCCACCTTTCCAACCCTGGATAGAGAGGGGAGGGGTAAAAGCAAAAATATTGAGAAAAAGCCAGAAAGGGTTTCATTTCAGGATGTACTTGAATGAAACCCAGCACATTTTTCATTCTGAGTTTTAAAGTCATCTTTCATTTGTAATCAACGTAAAACACTCCCAAATCTACGAGTCTGAAACAAAAGAGCGGCAACTTGTGGTTGTACATTTAGGAAAATGAATTCCATTTGAATTCAGAGTGGTTTGGGGTTTTTTTCATAATGGGAGTAAGAAATCCCCCCAGACCGACGAAGAGCAGATCCCATTAACTGCAAAGGCCAAAGGGGGAATTGACAAGTGAGTGATTTGGCCACGAAACGAGGTGAACTAATTTGCAGAGGAATGAGTATTTCTGAGCATCTGGTGGCTGGCCTGCCTATGATAGCACGGATAAACTGCACGCAGAAATGAGTATTTGGCTTGCTTGATAGTAAACAGCAATGGCCCCAGAACTCCCCAGTGATTTGGAGTTTACAGAAATTCTCTGCATTACCAAATATTTTCTTTTTTTTTAAGCTAAGCTCTTCTTCCCTGCCCAAACGTGGCCGTGGCTCTGTTCAAAGTGGCAGTGAACAAAGGCGATTTAGGCACAGGGCCACAGATGTTTCCCCTGTTTGTGTGATCTACGTGAGGCAGATATTATTCCACGCCGTGTTATCTCAGAGATTAATGATGGACCGCTTTCAAAAGGTTTGAAATTTCCAAATAATTGATTTGGAGGAACTCCCACAACACTGAAGCTTCTTTGGATCTTATCAAAACTCGCTGTACATGGGGGATCTGTAGCAGGAGCCAAAGATGACTGAAACAGCACAGAGAGCCCTCAACCCCCTGCCAGGGCAGGAGGGGAACAAGTTAGTGAGCACATAAAGAAAAAGAAATCATTTCTATGACTTCTATGGAAGGAAATTGTTTCAGAGAATCATGTTTCCTACATATGCTCATTTTCCACATTCGTTTTGGTTTTGATTTAGTGACAAAAATTGCAATTTAATCTTTTAAACATTATCATTTTATTACCTGCAGTAGACTTGGATGAGGAGTCTTTTAGAGATGTCCCTTGAATTAACAAGGATGAGGACACAGAGCCTGCTAATTAGTTACACTGAAATGTTCTTCCTACATATTTTTGTTTTTGGAAAAGCAGTGGAGTGGAATTATGAAATGTGTATTCTTGCTTGCTAGAATCAGCTGCCTTTTTTCTGAAAGCATTTTGTGAGGGAAGGCTGAGGAACAGGAGAAATAACAGGCTTTACTCCGGGAGTGTTAATTGCCATTTCTCATTTGTTGCTATTCTCCTGCTAAATCAGCTTGCATACATAAAATCATAAAATCCACAATTTTAAAAGTTGTTTCCATTAACTTCTTGTTTTGTGGAGGTAGCTAAACGGCAAAGGATTGAATTCTGAGATAGCTGCTAAAAGAGAAGTGAGAACTTAAGGAGAACTTGTCTTTCAGCTCTTCAGTTCCAACTATCTTCAGCTAGGATTCCAACCAGGAGAAGCAGCCACGTGATTGAGTACAAGAGGATGGAGAACTGATTTATATTTGTATCAAACGGAGAAAAAGGAGAGCCAGACCAACTTCTCCAAGTGCCGTAAAGCTGGGACAAACCCTGTGAGGCCAAGGAGGAGAGACTGAAGAGCCCGGGATGTTTTATCTCAGCCAGTTTTGTTCATTATTGTGTCATTTTCTCTCTTCTTTCCATTAAAATGAGTGCTCCAAGGTGGTTTTCCCCCTGCTCATTCCCAGTTGCTTTGCTAACTGTGCTCTGGAACCACAGCATGATTCCTCTCCCCTTTCACCAGTGAAACCATGGGAGACTCAGCCCCACCTCACCNAACTGTGGAACCACGGCAGAGGGAACAGCTCGTTGCATGATTCCTCTCCCTTTCCACCAGTGAAACCCTGGGAGACTCAGCCCCACCTCACCCAAATCTCCTCTGCACCACCAGCCCCTGTGCAAATGCTCTTTTCTCCCCAAAAACCGAGGATCAGATTCTCCAGCTCGCTGACCCAGCTCCATCCATCGCTTTGCCCGTTTGGAGGGAAAAGTGGCTCCTTCACTGCCAGTAAACCTGATTACCAACGGACCAAGAGGAAGAATGAGTTCCTTAATTGAAAATGCATTCCCAAAGTCTAAATGTATTAAGAAAATGAGTTTGGTTTTTTCAGCTGCTGTCATGAAGGAAAGCACTGTGTAGGAGGACAGGCAAATTCTTTGAAAACTGTTCAGCCTATTTATGGCCACTGTCAAAGTCAGATTAATAAATTTTATCAAAATCATACACAATTAATAATTTTAAGGCTAAGAATTAATAATTCAAAGGATAATTTTTCATTATCCTTATAGTTTGGTTGGAAGTAATAAGCACATCAAGCTCTGGGTTTGCACATCCTGTGGCCTTCAAAAGCAATAGTTGAGTCTCAGAGACTATGAGAGCTTTAGTAAAGCTTCATGGATTTAATCAAATGTTATTTTGTAATTTTACAGTGCATTTAAACGACTAAGTTTCTCAAAAACTCAGACCTCTAATCCCACTAATCCAAAAATGAAGAACATTTTTAATAGCATATCTCGTGTAGTCCCATTTTTTAGTCCAAAGAGATGCAAAATACCGCTTCTAATAGGAATTCGCTTTTTTATTATTCATTTCCTATATCCCTTTGATAATGGGGTATTTGAAAATGATGAAACAAAGTGTGCAACCAAGCGCTGTGGTGCCAGCCCAGCAGAGCAGATCTGCTCGTTCCGCCCAGCCTTGGTCCATGGCCAGTGCCAGGGAGGGCCGTGGGCAGGGAAGGGTGCCTGGCTGGGTCAGGCAGCTTCTCTCGTGTCAATAAAACCCACATTTCTGAATATCTTTTTAAATCACCATCCTGAAAACCCAACCTCACCATTTTCACATAAACTGCAGTGGAAATAACCTCCGCTGTGTCTCCGGTTCTGGCTGCAGCCCTGCAGGATCGGGGATCCCAGATCGCAGGGACAGAGCCGCTCCTCCCGTGGCTCCTGTCCCGTGCTCTTGGCAGCAGCCCTGCTCAGGAAATTGTCAGGGAGCAGAGACACAACAGAGACATTGCGAGGGGAGCTGTTTACATTCCTGCGAGGAAAAGCTGCAGGGCCACTGCCTGAGTGAGATCCCACGAGGCTGAAATTCCTGACCATTCCTGGGCACCACTGTGCTCCTCGGGTGCTCTCAGCTCAAGCGTCCCTTTCCACTGGCAAAGGCTGGATCCCTTCCCGACTTCTGGAGTTTTATGGGGCTCGAGTCAGACTGTGGAGTTTAGGTTGGTGTCGTCTGGAAGTGGAGCCAGCCAAGCCAGGAAGAAAATTCCTGTGACAAAAGCTAACGGGGGCCCTGCGTGCCTGCCATGAGGTGATTTTACAGACCGATGTCATCAGCTGCCTGCATCCAAAAAGTCTGGTGGGGCTGGATCCGAGAAAGGAGTGTGGGTTTTATGTTTGTTATTTCATGTGAAGGATGCTATTTTAGATGGGAGGAGTGCACACTGCAGAGAATTGGGAGATATTTGCCATTCGTACCAAATATAACTCGGTGTTCAGTTTCAGGGCCCGGGAATGCTTCAGAATAGTCCACGAAACGCAGTGTTAGGGATTGTTGTGTTTCCAAGAGACAGATCCCTGGGCTACAAAGCACGGGAGGGAGAACTTAAAGCACTCTCATCCCTCACGTGTGTCGCTGGCACATCTCAAGGGCCTTCAGCAGCTCTGCTGGCCCTGGCTGGAGGCGTTTGATAGGAAAATGTAGGGAATTCTGTATTCTCAGCATGGCTGAATGTCCTTGTTCTCTCTGTGCCACAAATTCATTGTCGATCTGAAGGCTTCCCATTGTCTCAAAGAGAAACAGAAAGGGTTTAATGCATGAAACCACATTAGAATTTTTTTATAACCAAGGTATAACAATTTGTGTGCTCCTGGATGTTCCCCTGAGCAGTCTCTCTGGGAGTTCTATCATAGGCACCCACTGAAAAGGCTCACAATCAAACCATGAAGACTTGAACCCTAATTTTGTATTAAAATGAATAAATTTTTTCATTTTTATTCAAATCATTGCAGTATCTGGAAGTTTAAGCTAAAGAACAACAACTGTGAGGTGTTTTTCTGGATGACAGGTATGAGTTAGGTTTGGGCAATGCTTTGAGGAGGCCACTCCATCAGGGGCTGCTTCTCTGAGGAGTTATAAGACAAAGCTTCACTTCCAACTGCTTTGTCATTTATTGCACTGGTGGCTTCCACCTATTTATCCAAGGTGTGGCAGAGGCAGTAAAGCGATTACACAGAAACTGTGAGGAAATTCTGTCCTGGCTGCTGCCTGCCCATCACTGATAATCAGAGTCAAAATTTGAGAGCGCTGAAAATTAGCAGCACATAACTTACAGACTGCACCAAGTGTGTAACCTTGTTGTACTTACATAAAGTAATTTCATTTTGATTGCCTATTGAATAAGTCTGATTATTCTTTAAGAGTCGCTTTGGAATGGAGCCTGAAGGTACAATATAAAATAATTGAATTGAGTGTAAAGTTCCAGCTGGTAACCTTGTCAGTAATTTGAACAAAGATCTTGTCTCTGTAATTTAGAGAGCTGTAGATGTGAGTGTGAAGTGGATTCTACTGATACTTAGAAATTTACCCCCTCCTTTTTCCTCCCACCAGTGTAACTTCTGTTCTCACCAACAAGCTCATTTTAATGGAATTAACGTACCAGTTGATGGCAGCACACTGGAATTACAACTATATGGTTGGCTCAGATTTATTTCATGCTATATCACAGTATGAACTTGAGGAATGATTTCCAGGAGACTAATTATCACATTGCACTGAACTGCACCGAAACTACAATCAGCAGAGTGACAGGATTCTTTTTTATCTCTTCGAAGCTATTTGTTGCAATTTTTGAGCCCCTTGGTGAAATTCTAAAAAAGAGGAATCCTGGAGCTGCAGCCAAATGTTCTTTAAGAAGTGACAAAAATTACTGTCACTAATATCCTGGAGTATAAAATCCAGGCCCTCAGAACTTGTGAGGGTGGATTTGAGTGTGTCATAATTTGAGTTTTGGCAGCTGCTGTCCCCGGGCCAGGTTCTGTGCTGCTCTGTGCTGAAGGTGCAGCCATGAAGGACACAGAGCAGTGGATTCAGCTCATTCCTGCCTCTCAATTTAATTCAGGGGCTCTTATCCAGCCAGTGCCATCAGCCCCTCAGCCCTGTCCCCCTGAATCTCTCCAGGTGGTTCATTAAATCTGCACAAAGTGGCCCCCAGGACAGAGGCTGGAGTCCAAGAGCTCCCCCATAGATGGGGCAGCCTGTTCATTGCAGAGGGAAGCTCAACTCGAAATCACCTGGCTGTGAACTCTTCTCCAGTACGTTCTCCCCATTTCACTTTGTGCATAAATGACTGAGAAATTTCCCTTGCAAATCCAGACAGCTCCCTTTTCAAAGTCTAAATTATTAATAACTGCAACAGTTATCTCATGGAGAAAACAAAATACTGAGGAATTGGAAATTAATGCTATTTGGGATGTGGAAATCATGCACAATTTGTTTTGTGCTGCTTAAAACCTGCATTCAACCAGAAATAAGTTTACCTATCTTTTATTTTTTTGTTTTTCAAAATTTAGGATGCACTTTCCTTTTATTGCAGAGGCAGCTTCCTTAGTTAGACAAATCCAAACATGGAAATCAACTTTTTGGAAGCATCCAGATAAATGGTATGTTACTATGGCATTTTGGATGCCTTCTCGTTTACTAAGCTTTGTGTTGCTAAGATGCAAGGCTGATGCACAAAGCAAGGGGCCATCCTGGTCTCCAGATAATAAGGTCAAAGTACAGAGCCAGCAGGATGCGATTTTCCACAAATGACATGTGTTCTAATTAGAAGGATTTGATTTTTAAATTCTATTTGAAGCAAATGTCTTCTGATCAAAATAGGAGGCTTGTTATTAATAAAATCTAACTCACAGCTTTGGTTCAATAACTGGTGAATTTGCCAACTTGAGACAGAAGCCCCCACGTGGGTCTGGTGCAGCCCTTGGCCCCCTGCCACGAGCCCCGTGAGTGACACCCCCACCTTGATCCAGCACCCCTGCTCTGTCTCGTTCCAGGAAAGGCTTCACAGAGCTGGTGCCAACCATCCCCTGATGCCGTTACACCTCCCTCCTCCTCTGATAGCTCCCTTCTCGTGGCCCAGCTGGTATTCCTTGGAGCTTTGCCTTTGGGAAACTGCCATATATTCTTTGCAAATATGCCACAGCTATTCACTTTTCCTTCTGCAAATGACTCGCATTAGCTGCTATTGTTGTTGCATGTCAGGGAGAATATAGTTCCTTCAGCTCACTAGCTGCTATTATTTTTCTCAAGCTATTTTCCATTAAGATGCATTTCCTCCCAAATGTTATGAAAATACAAAATTTTTTTCGTTTACTTAGAATTTGTAAAGCTTTTCCCATGGATAAAATATCTCCCACAGGATTGAGGGGAGAGAGTGTGAGGGGTTGTTGTTGTTGTTGTTCTTTTCCATCTGCAATGCGTTTCCCCCCCTTCAATTTCTGTGCGTGCCTGCCCCCTCTTTATGGATCCATGTGGGAAGGAAAAAGGAGGATCTGGTGATAGGTACATATGTGTTTGCAGAGAGAAGGGATAGTTTTGGGAAGATCTGTGGAGAAAGTCTTGTCGGTGTCTATGAGCGATGTGAAGGCAGCATTAATCCCTTCTGCAGGATAAACAGGCGCACCAGGAATTTGGGGGTTTGATGGTTTGATTAAGAGTAATCCTGGCGGTTCTGCTAAAGATAAAAACTCCTCCTGAGGAGTTGCAGAGGTGCGTTCCACATAGTGGAGGACTCTCAGCAGGAAATTATGGTAATGCCATTAAAGCTCGGGATTGTTTTCCACACCGTGTGCTGTCCAAGGTGTCCAGAGAGCCCTGATCCTGTGCTGATCACAGGAACACAGAAACCTCACACCAGAGCACATTCTGAGGGGGTAAATCGAGTGAGAGTTTGCAGAGACATCTCATCTCAAGAATACCAACAGATTATGTCTATGAACAAGCAAAGGTAGAACACCTGAGTCGTAACTTGAGCACAGGGTGTTGATTCAAAACCACATGGTTTTCACAAGGTGTATGAAAACATTTGTATTTTGTAGGAAAGATGGCCTTGCAGAGTGCTTTCCTGAAACCCAGGAGCTCTGAGTTTCAACTTCAGTTCTGGCACTTGCTGCCCCTAGCCCTGCACCAGGCTGCAGAAGCAAAGCTTGTGTCTCATTCACCAGAGAGGGAAGAGGGGATGGCAGGAGAGGAGCAGCTCTGGACAGGGCTCCACACACTGACGCAGTAGGAACAGTGTGAGATCAGCCCATTAATGGCATTTCTGCCATTCAGAGCCCCAAGGTTTTTCACATTCCTTCACAGCACATGGATGCTGAAAAGGAGGCTCAGGGGGGACCTTTTTTCTCTACAACTCCCAGACAGGAGGGGAAGCCAAGTTGGGCTCTGCTCAGGGAACAGGACAAGGGGAAGCAGCCTCAGGCTGGGCCAGGGGAGGCTCAGGTTGGACAGCAGCAGGAATTTCCCCATGGAAAGGGTGCTCAGGCCTTGGAACTGCCCAGGGAGGTCTGGAGTCCCCGTCCCTGGAGGTGTCCAAGGAAGGGCTGGAGATGGCACTCAGAGCCTGGGCTGGGGCACACATCGGATTCAATGGGCTTGGAGGTCTTTTCCAGCCTCAGTGGCTCCGTGATGCTGGTTGAACACCAGCCCCCAGAAAAGGTGTTGTAGCCAAAAGTGACCTTTAGAGCCCAGCCTTGAACAGAGAGCACAGGCAGAGCCTGGGGGCACCCAAATCCTGCTGCGCTTCTGGGCTTTGTGCTGTGAGTCACAGAACTTCATCTCCTCGCAGCCATAGGCATATTTTTAGGATGGGAAAAGATAAAGAGCAAATATTTTATATAAAAAGCTTGATTTCAATTTCTCTCCTGAATATTTGATCACTCACTTGGCCAGGCGAGAGTCCCTGTCACTGCAGCTGAACACTGGGGATGGACCTGACCTGCTGGAAACGCAGCAGAAAAGAGACATTCTCTGCTTAGATTAAGCAGCACAAATTGGAAGGGAGGGAGATGGAGCGATTTTTCACATAACCATAATTGTGTGCTAATTATATCATGGAATGAAAGCAATTGCCCAATTATAAGACAATGTATCACTCTATCAAAGGCAGCGCTTTGAAGGTTTATGTACTTTAAATTACTGTGACATTCCCAAGGCTCCTCTGTTTACACATTTGTCTCAACATCTTCTACCAACAACAGTACTATGACTAAAGCCATTAATTAATATATTCCCTGTGTCTTTGCAGAAGTTACAGGGTCCTGTTCGGACTGAATTTATGCTGTTTGGTAAAGCAACTTGATTTTTCCATTATAGTGCTGATGGCCACTCTGGGTCTGGTAACTGAGGGTAGATGAGGTTGGTTTTCTCCTCCACTCCCCTTGCAAATGTTTTGCTGTCAGAGTGCCCTCTCTATTACTGATTTTTTGTGCTCTCTGGACTTCAGTGGGATTGCACTCCTCCCTTAATGACAGTAGATTCCCCCCTCATGCCATTATTACCTCCTTGATTTCCACAATGAGTGAGAGGAAAATCTTGACCAATAAATCTATTTTCTTCTTTTTTACCATCAGTGGAGGAATACCTTGTACAAAGACCAGAATTAGCATTTTATTTTTAGTTAATTATCAGTAGATGTTTGTCATGGCAGGTAAAACCAAGTTATACAAAGTCCACAACAGCAATAATCAAGTTAGACAGAACAACAACCAGAGAGAATTTAGTGACAGAGACCTGAGTGTGATCTGTAAGAACCTGACCAGACCCCCAGGGTGGGATCAGATGGTGGCTCTGAACAGAAGCTGAAAAATTTGCATCTTCCCAACTGTTGTTGCTGATCCTTGCAAGACTGAACCTGCTGTAAAACTACCTGGAAAACCCAGTAGGAGACAAGCTGTTATTTGCCATTATTTGTTCTTTAAACAGGCAATGAAAATCCCAGAGCACTGGGATTTAGATTCCTTTTATCTAAAGACCTCATCCTTGTCTGTCTTTTGAAATGCATCCCAGGGGGAAGTCGCGTTGTATCTGCCAATAAACCGTCCCTGGGCATCCCCCCCGAGCCCCAAAGCACAGGAAATCACTGAGGGCAGTGCTGCTGCCTCTTACACTCTGCTGCACCCTGCGCTGGGCTAAACCTGGCTCCACTGCTGCAGAACAGATCATGTAACACCTGCTCCTGGGCAGGAGAGGATGGATCCTCCCAGCGAGTGACATCCTCACAGGGACAGGATTTCTCCAGCAAAAGGACAGGGGGATGTTCTGCACGCTGTTGGTGAAACCCCAGGTATAAACCCCCAGGGTGGCAGCAGGGATCCTAGAGCGCTGGAAGCCTCTCTGCAGCTCTGTTGTGCAGCAGCCTCAGCTCCCAGGGAGATCGGGGTGCAGCCCCAGCGCAGCACACTGCAATATGCCTCCCTGTCAAAGGGAAAACCAGGCAGTGCTGACTTATTCAGCAGTTTCACACAAGGACAGGCTTGACAGGTGGCACCAGAATGTGAGGTCTGTTTCAGATTCTTCCATTAATCTTTTGCAAACTTTAGTGGAATTTGAAAGGAACCATATTGACGATTCTAGAGGCTGCACTCTTGCATTTATCTGCAAAACATCCACGGGAAGGGGCAGTGCTTACCTGCCTGCTAATTGTCCTGACTGAAAGGAATTCTCTCTTCTCTAGGATGTTTCGAGGGAGTGAGAACGCAGTTGTCTCTTCAAATTATTTTCTCTGATTAGAGGTTCATTAGGGGTTTCTGAACTGTTTCCTCTTATTAAAAGGAGACTCATATGATCTTCATTGGAACTGCTTGTCAGCTAAATGGCACCAATTTGTTCCACTTCTTTTTTTTCTTGATTTATTTTGATGTCTTTGGCTGGGTTTGTAGCTATTTATTTTGGATGTTTATCAAAACCTGTTGGTATCTTGCCTTTTTTTGCCATTCTTTGAGTTTTTATGATCTTGGTGCAGTATTAAATTAATGGCTGGCTCACAAAAGGCACTATTCAAAGTGCTGGTAATTGGCACCTCAACAAATATTCCCAGCAGAGGCCAAGACCAGATAGTTTCAGAGATGGGATGACCATCTGCCTCTTCTTGGTGGTTCCTCATGGCTGACTGAGCAATATCAGCAAAGCTTGTCTGCTTTACCTTTCTTGGGGACAAGTCAAGGATTTCTCAGCTACCCATCTGGCACCTGATCGTGGCATTATAATCCTTACTGTTTTTAAGATAATTGGCCTTCCTCCCCCACTCCTCTATGGCAAAACATTTTAATCCCCTGTCATTTATTTTTGTTTAAGTGGCACTCGGTGAAGACAAACCCCCGAGCTGCCATCCCCTGGGATTCGCTCCCACGGGTGATCCCACAGACGGCCCCGGATGCGGCCCAGCCGAGGGCTTTGCTATCTCCAAGTCCCCAAGAGCTCGGTATCTTCCTTCCCTGCTCTGCTCTGATATTAATGCCTTGGCACATAAAAAATGCCAACAGATGCCATCAAGTGTAAAGAGACAGGTGGTGTCAGTGCGTCAGAGGAGGGACTTCCTCCAGAAAGATGGCACTCGCTGCGTTCTGTGGGCTGCCCATGCAAATCCTTCGCCGTGTGACACCTCTCTCCTTGTGAGACAGCCCTGATGGCCCCGTGAGCCGGCACGGAGCCACTCGCAGCCCAGCGAGAGCCCCGTGCTGCCGGGCTGCACAAACCCGACTTTGCCACGGCCGTCTCGCAAGGACGGCTCCCGCTGCAGCCCCGTGTCCCACAGCTCTCGGTGGGACGGGTCAAGGGGTCCCAGCTGTGTCCCTGTCACTGCTCTGGGTGTTGGGTAAGGGGCTGCATCCTCAGCTGACAGGTCAAGGTGGTGTGGCCAGAGCTCCCAAAGCCCTTGGTTTGGTGTTGAGCAGCTGCAGGGCCTCTGCTGGGTCAGAGCTACGATGAGAACATTGAACACCAAATCCAAGTTTACTGCTCTCCCACAACCTCTTCACTTTTGCCTTCAGGCCAGAGGTTTTCTGTATTTCCTCCTACCTCATCCTTATTTTGCTTCATATTTCCAGCCATAAAAAGATTAGATGAGCTGTAAGCCCAGACCTCTTTTTCTTTGGCATCGAAATCCTTCAACAGATAATAGGCTTAATTCTCTAATATGGGCAGACAGCTTAATGAAACAGCTAATCCCCAGACAATGAAAAAGAAGATTTTTTGTCTGTTTTTTTGTTATATGTCACTACTGACCTTTTATATAACTCACCATTATATCATCGCTCTCGTGTGTTCGTTCACAGCTCTGGGTCCGAGGTGGAAGATGTGGTTCTCTGACTTTTGTCTCCCTTATGGGTCAAGTGGCCCAAATCTCATCCTTTTAACCAATCAGTGCCAATGTAGTGACCGTCCTTTCCTCCTGTACCTGTAAATTATTATTATCAGGCTGCGTTATGTCAGCCAGAGACCTCTCCCAGGATCAGGACTGGGTTAATGCAAACACAGCAACATCACCCTCAGCTCCCAGTGCAAAACGTGTGACCTACTGAAATTGATTGGGAGAAGGCTAAAATCAAATAGCTCTGCTCTGTCACAAATATTTGCCTTTCTAAAAATACTTTCAGGTGGCGCTGAGATCCCCGGTGTGTCAAGCTGTGATTAATTTTCTGACAGGATGCATCAGGGGTGAGCTGCATGTCAGATACCCCCTGCCAGATCAGCCCTCGCGCATCCCATGATGTCCAATAACTTCTGCCTGGTGCTTTCCAGCATCTTTTCTTAGGCTGGAGGGTTCCTGACTTTGATTCCAGATACGAGAGCTGCTGGTAGTCTGACAGCCCAGGGCCGTGGGCTGTGCTGTACTTGCCTTTTGTACACCCCTAGGAGAGCTGTCCTGCCAGACATCGAGCTACCAGGGGGCTGGGCTGGGATCTAAGCAGAATGAATTATTTACACCAGCCGTGACTGAGCGCTCAAATATGTGTCTGCATGTTCTCTTGGAGCCAGTCTGCTCGCAAGCTTTCACCAGCCCCACTTTGGCTTTTCCGAGTGCGAGGAGCAAACTCTGCTCAGTTTTTCTGTTCTTCCTGAACAGCTGCCGATTGCTTAAAGCTGAGGAGGGGCTCACTAGGAATATCACGCGAGGCAGCCCCTGCCTCTGGTAGCTTTTTGGGGAGGTAAAGGGCACCTCTCCTCTCCAGAAGGTCCCTGTTCCTTCCCAGGGATGCTGTAATCTGTTGCTAAGGCAGTGGCTGTGCTGTAACACAGTGTTCTCGCTCTCATTGTGTTTATGAGCAGGTGGAGCAGAAATTGCTTGGTTTCTACACAAATAGCTACAGAACAAATGTACCAAAGGAAATGGGAGGTGGGCGGAGAAGATCCACAACATGATTAACATGAAAATAAAGAGATGTGAGAACATGCCATGTTTGAATAGTAAATATATAAATAAAGTTAATCGTTGAGCACCTTCTCAGCGTGAGCAGTCCCATTCACAGAGGATCAGACTAAACATCAGGAAATCATAATTTTATTCTTAGCTCTTCCAGCAGCCTGCTGAGTGCTTTCAGCCAAGGTACTTTCTGATTCTGTGCTTCAGTTTTTCCATCCTTACAGAGAGTCACTGATTCTTTGTAAAGACATACGAGAGCTGGTGTAGAAAAATACCGGTTGACATCTGGATTTTACCGTCACAAGAAGGAGGCATTTGGTGAAGGTCTAAGAAGGGGTTTTTGCTAAAGACGAGTTCAGGAGGACAGTAGTGAAAGAAAAAGAAAGTACGCACCGAAGAGAAATGGTTCCGTGGGGAGAGTGCTCACGTTTCTGTTCTGTGTGATTTTACAAGGCCAGAGAGGTGGAACCCAAACCCTCTGCAGCCCATTTTTGCGGCACGGGGCTGTGTCTGCAGACGTCGTTACCTTGACATTCGGGGAGCCGCTCGCGGCGCTGGCGTGAGCACAGCACGTTTTGCCATGTACCAGACACATTCACTGCAGAGCAAAACAAAGGCAGATGAAGTGAGAAGTGGGAGTCATGAATCATTTAAAAAGAAACAGCACACACAGAGCCCACTGCGAGAGGGCTGGGAGTGTCGCTGGGAGGGCTGCCAGTGGCGGAGGGGACAGTGCCACGGCCGGGGCAGGAGCACAGGGGTGGCACCTGCACTTGGAAGCTGAGATGGGCACCTTCGCTCACAAACCATCCTCCCAAACTGAAATTCGGGTTTCCATGACGTATCCAATGAATGTCTCCCCAGTCCCCTCACAGATGTGGGGTTTGGACAGGTACAGCCCCTGCACACAGACTTGCACTGCTCTGCTGCCGTGGGCTTGTGCCAGAGCCACCCACACCGTGCTCCTGGGAGGGGGAGAGAACCCTCTTTGGGCAGTGTTTTCTGTCTCCTCTGCATTTCCTCTGAGGCCTGATTCCTACTTCACTCTCATGACTTTTACACTGGCGTGGCCTCCACGATTTGCACTGAAAAGCAGGGTCTCCTTGCTCCCTGCACTCAAATTTGCTGAAAATCGTTCAAGAAATGTTTGGACAACACTCCCAGGCACACGCTGGGGTTCTTGGGGCTGTCCTGTGCAGGAGCTGGATGATCCTAGAGGTTCCCTCCAGCTCAGGATATTCTGTGCAGGGCCTGCGGTTTCCTCTTTCCCTTCTCCCCTGTGCTTGCTCTCAGAGGAATTGCTGTTGTCCCACATTGCTCTGCGTTTGAAGCAGAGAGTTTTTCTCCTGGTGCCTTTAGATGATTGTGTGTCATCGTTCTCTGGGCTGGATGAAACAGTGAGTCCCGATAAAAATGGGTCACTGAAATCAGTGCCTCTGTCATTCTCTTCTTTTGAAACCTTAGGATATTAAAAGGTAATTCTTTCATCTACCCTCAAGGAAAGAATTCAAAGTTCTTGAAAGTCTGGGTTTCTGGGTTTTGTTTTTTGTCCTGAAGTACGTCCTGGAGTTCCTGTTCCCAGTATGGCAGCCTGGGCAGGGATCCTTTGGCTTTCTTCTCACATCAAGGCTTTCTCCTGGATGCTGAATTACTCAGACTTTGCAGGAGATTGTAAAGCATTTTTCCTCTTTATTAGCAAGGGGTTAATTCCAATTACTGATTTTGAATTTCTGTTGTCGCTTATCTGATATTTTCTCGGGCACTGAGGAAATTGTGAATTTCATGAAATTCAGACCACGTTAAACTCTGCAGAGTTACTCATGGGGCTCTTCCACCAGAAGTGATGAATGTGCCATCAAAATTATGAATCATAGTTAGGAACAGTCTGGGCCATCAGAGACTGCCAGGTCAGTGGTTTTGAGAGGGTTTAGATCACAAGCAAAATGTGAGTGTTCCTGCATCATAAATAGATTGCAGAGCTTTAGTCATTTATTGCAATGGGTGAAAAAGAAAACTGGTAAAAGAACATTTAGAAAGAACCCAACTTGAGTCATCACAGAGGACCTTTATCCCACAGACTGAAGTCTAGGGGAAGGCTTAGCCTCAAATTCTTCATTCGCAGTAAATATAACACGTGTCTATCTCGCTTTTGGTTTTAATCCCACTTTAAAACAATTTACTATATTTTGCCAGCTATAAGTCCACGCAAAAAAAAAAAAAACCATGCTGAATTTTGCAGGGTTTATATAGTTAAAATAAAATTACTCTCTGAATTCATAGGTTAAGTGTTGAGTTTTATTTGAAGTGAAAGAAAGAAAGCAGGCTACCAAAATGATCCAATTTCCCTGACATACTGTAGAAGCAAATAGGGAAAAAAAAAAATCAAGTCACTTAATGCAAAGGAAAAAAAATCCAAAAAAACTTAAAAAAAACCCCACCTGCCAAGACAACATTTTTAACACTTACACCAGACAAACTGTTGGATTTCAAATTGGCAAACAGTCTGTTATGACAGTCCTGTGATGGAGCAATTCATAGAAAGAAAACTATCAGGAAAACTCCGCTCCAAGCAAGTGGGGCTTCTAATCAAGAGATGGTGCCACTCAAATCTAGATCAGAAAGGAGTCACAGAAATAAAAGGCTCGTTCCACAGTGAGGTTTGTGTGGGTAGGACCAGTGCCAGGGTGGAATCCCGAAGGCAGGGAGGTGATTTAAACCAGAACTGAGCCGTGCTGCCAGTGCCAGCCCTTGCACGGCTTTACGGGCTCCTGGCTGATGTGCTTTAGCACTTTGCAACCTCCAGTGCTCTTTAAAAATGGAGGGAATTCAGTCATTTAAATCAATTTTCTGACCCATCCTGCGTTCTACAACCCAGAGCACCTCTTTGGCAGGCCTTGAAGAGTTGTTTCACTTCAACATCCCCTCATTTGTGAGCCTGGGGCCGCACTCCTGAACCTGGGAGCGAGGGACTCTGCAGTGCGAGAGTCGGGGGAAGAACCCTGACACCCATTCCTTTCAAGCTTTCCCTCTGCTTAAAATACCTCCAGGTATTTCAGGATTTGGGCTTTTTTTAAGTTCAGTATTGCCAATCTTATACTAATAAAGGCATAAGCCTGTACTTCAGAATCCTGAGTGGCATAATTATGACTGTAAAAATAGAACACTTTTTCATAAAGGCTGAGGTATTCAGATGACATTCAAGCAGCTGCATCTTCAAGAGAAATGGCACATATTAGGGTATTGCTAATAAAATTGTAAGCACTGGCAACACAGCGCTTCATGTAATCACAGTCCTCGGGATTCGTATTCACCAGAGGGATTCCTTTGGACTGACACATCCAACACAGGCCAGCTGGGACCTGGTGGCCACCCAGGGATGGCGACACCAGGCTCCAGTTCGGGTCTGGCTTTTCCTTTTGTCACGGACTTTTGGTGTTGCCTTGAGGAAAATCAATGTTCAGAACACTGGGAGGCTCATCCTGGCTCTAGCCCAGGGCTCTGGACACACTGGGCTCTTTCTCCCACTCTCCTGCCTGCCAGGGGCAGGAAGGAACTTCACCAAATTGCCCAGAATTAAACAGATTCAGGTACTGTTCCTCACAGCCCCAGCGCTAAAATAGGAGAGAAAGCACTGCCTTGTACCACAGAAATGTTCAGAAAATTAAAGACTTTGAAGCAGTTTGAGATCTAATCAGAAGTGCTACAAAGTGTCGTTAATTATGGTTAATTTGTTCTCTGGCTGTACGTAATTTTTAGCATGAGGTTCTCTGATACAATGATAATGAGGACTAAACAGGGATCTTAATGTGATTTCTGTGATTGTCGGTATGAACTTCACTTGCCATCTATTTCCAGCAAAGTGTGCATAAAATTAACGATCACAGCAGAGAATATTCAACGAGACATATTGGAACAAAAGCTTCAACTGATGCTTGTAATTGTGGTATTTTCTTAATGAGTGACAGGTGCTCTGGTTGACGTGACGTTCTCACAAATCCCTTTTTCATTCAATAGGTTGATTCACAAAACCGTGCCCTGTTTGTGTAACCAAACAAGTGGGTTAAGAGAAAAGAACCTGGGCTCTACTTTTCTCTTTAAACTTTTTTTTTTCTTCTGTTGTCGCTGAACAGCAGCAAGACTGCTTGAACTTTAAATCACTTAAATGGCTGTGTTACACCTACAGCTGAATGAATAATTCAGCTCCCAGTCACTGTCTGAATTTGATAGGAAGGAAAGGGGAGGGTCCCCACGGGGCTGGATGTGTGAGCAAGGGGGAAGGGGAAGGCTAATTAATTACACATTTGCAGTGGGGAATACTTTAAAAGAATCCACTTAAGTACTGTTTTTTTGTTACATATCGCTGATCACAGCTGAGAGCATAAAACCAAGGCAACCATATTCCTGAAAACTTAACTCTTTGGGGCCTGTCCACACCGGATCAAAACGAGGGGGGAAAGAGCCCAACCCCGAACCCAGCGCTGTGTTCCATTAGATAAATGCTTCGCCTGAGGAATGATTCACCACCTGCTGATGTCACATTCATTTCTGGTGCAACTGCAATGTGAATTTCTTTTCTTCTCCATGTTATTTTCAGAGATTTTCTCTCTGAAAGTGGTGCTGGGCTGGCTGCCTCTCCCAGGGCGTTGAGGCAACGTGGTAGTATTACCATTGACACCAAGGATGCAAATTATTTTTCTCTTGGCACAAGGAAGATTTTTGCTGCCAAGAGAACGATCTCTAGATTAAGCTTTTTTTAAATACTGTAAACTATTTTGGTAGTAGCAAATTGCTGTGACTTGGTGTGCGTGATCTCTGACTATTTTTAAGGCCCCTGTGGCGGAGCTGCAGAGCCTTCCCCTGGACTTGTACGGTCATTTTGGGAAGGAACCCAGGCCCCTTTTATAGTCAGACCATTCCCATTCTCTGCACAACAAACACCAACTGCAGTTGGAATTGATTTCTTTCAAATAGCTCTGGAATTATCTCTCCCTAACAAAAACCTGCCAATTCAGAAGCGATGTTTAATGACTGCTTTTGTTTCATATTCCCACATGGGGTTTTTATTCTTTGTCGCTTTCTTCTCTCAAAATCGAGCAGGCTTTGATCCTCCATTGCTCTGCATGGTTAGTGAAGGAACCAGCTTCCTAAAAACCTGCTTTATTTCATTGCAGAGTTGGTCGTGGCATTGGATGTGTTTGGGAAGGTGGTGATTATTGAATGCTGGTGCATTTTGAGGCATTCCTATACCCAGCTGGGAAGAACAGTTGGGAATTTACTGCCACGGGTTCTGCTTCCCTTCCACCATCCCCTGCTGTATCTGCACAGTGGTTCCGCGCAGTGCAGCCACCTCGCAAGGGTGCAGGCTGCCGTCCTTGGTCCATGTAAGTCCTTTGGGGAATCACTTCCTAAGTTTTGAAAAACTAGAATTTACTACAATGCCTGTTACCTACACCTCTGGAGATGTGGCAGTTCCCAAATCATTTCCCCTTCTCTCTCCCAGGGTGGGCTCAGCAATTTGTAAAATGTTTCAGAGCCCTTTGAGCAAAAAGTTGAAATGTTTTGGTTTAGATCCTCCAGTTCATGTGTCGTATTTATTGCAGACATCAGGGAGAAGGAGAAGAGTGGGCCTGGTGGTGCCAACGGAGGCTTTAGGAGATGCTGTAACATAGAAGTTTATAAGAATGCTCAGAGTAATTTAGTTCTGGATTAAAATATGGCTGGCAGGAGAGATGGGCAATTACCTACTCTTTCATACAGGCAGGGAATGCATTCTCCCTCCCAGCTATTATTGTCCGTACCTATTATTTCAGAACCACTGGACATGGACGTGCCTCGCTGAGGCGCAGCTCCCACAATGAGGTCACCTGCAGCTTGAAGTACAGCTGTTCCCCTCGCCTTCATTTTTAATTCATGGGCTTGTTGTGGGTGTTAGTTTTTTTTATCTGCTGTTTATTCTGCAAGCCCCTTTTGGGCACATTGATGCCTCCAGCAAGCTTTGTGTGCCAGGGAATTATGGGTCCAGAGATTCTGCAAACCTGCATCCCAGCCAAAGCTTTTGAAAGCTGCTTCTTTTGAACGCCATGCATTTGGCTCACACTCCTCCTTTCCTTTCTGTCTGGCTCTCTCTCTCTTCCTCTTTTTCCCTTCTCTTTCCTCCTTTTCCCTCCTCTTTCTCTCCCTCTCTCTCTCTCTCCCTCTTACTCTTCATTTTCCCCTTCTCCCTTTCCTGCCCCCTTCCCCCTTTTCCCATCTTCTCTCTCCTTCTCTTTCCCTCCCCTGTCCCCTCTCCCTTTCCCTTTCTTTTCCCTCTTTCTCACCCAGAGATCCCCCCAGTAACGATGGGAAACTGCACAGTGAACAACTTGGCTGGGAGGAGGAAGAGGGAGATTTTTACTTCCTAGAAAATGAGCTAGAAACCTCTCTGCTGGGTGGTCGAGGCCGCTCACTGCAGTCTGTCTTGGGACTGATGTCTGCAGGGTTCCAGGGGCTCTAAATGCCCACTGGGGAAGGTGTTGTGCCACTCAGCTCCTCCGTCCCGGCCCCGCGATGTCTGGCTCATCGCTCCATCGACAGGGATAACATCCTTCCCTCCCAGTGCTTTTTTTCCTCACTCCCTATTTTATTTTTAAATATTAAAGCTCTCTGGGTTTCCCCAGTAAATCAGTGTGTGTGTGAAGTGCTGGTTACTTGTAGCTGGAGGCTGTTTTCCCCCTCTGATGGACTGTGAGCATTTTGTCTAAAACCGTCTCTTCTCTCCATCCCTCCTCCCGTCCCTCCTCCCCCGCCAGCCTCAGCGAGCTCAGCTGCACATAATGACATCCAATCTGTTCAGGAAAAGAAAAAAACAGGAGGGGGAGAATATTTCCCTTTGATTTATACAGAAGCTGAGTTGGCAGAGAGCTCAGCTCAGGGGTGGGTGGAAGGGGAACCAAAAAGCAAATTTGTGATGCATGGGCACACTCTCCCCTGGGGTGGTGCCAGCCAGCACAGCAGCCAAAGCCGCCGGAGAAGCTTTGCAGGTTCCGTGTGTGCGCCCAAGGCATCCTCCTTCCCAGCGTATCACCCTCGCCATGCAAACACACCCCCACAGTCTGGGGTTAATTTAATTTTAAAATGACATTAGAGATAACACAGGCCGGCTCATTAGCACCAGACAAAACACACAGATCCCTGCGCAAAGCCGGGCTCGGGCTCAGGGAGAGGTCAGCAGCCCGGGGCTCTGCTCATTCCGGCACTCAGTCCTTGAGCCGGGGTCACTTCTGGAGGGAGAAGGACAGGGCTGGGTTTGGGGGAAAGGATCGTGAAAAAAAGGGAAGAGAATCCTGTGCTGCAGTGGTGGTGCTGCAGTGGGGTTGTCTGGTAAAAATCCTAATATCAGGTCCAGGAAATCAAACGGATTTGTATCACATCACAGAGGATCTTCCCAAGCACTTGATACAACATTTTTAATTCATTTAAGACAACATGTGAAAATAAATCCAGAGAGGCCCTGGTGCTCTGTCTGAACGCTCTGTGAGTGATCACGAGTGCAAGGGACAGCACGAGGTCGATGCAGGAGCTGTGGGCCGGTTCCATCGAGCCCTGAGCAAGTACAAGAACCTCCTGTGCCCATAATCTGATGTCTGTGCACCCCTTCATCACAATTCTGGGTGTGACTCATGGACAAAACTGAGAAAAATAACGAATGCAGCACTAATTTGCCATGAATAACTCTCTAGGTAAATTGTGCCACGAGGCTGGTGTGCAGGGAATAGCAGGTGCTGCAGACGCTGGGGGAATGGGAATGACTGGGAATGGGGGCGTGTTTGACAGGACAGGCTCCATCCTCTCGGACTCACCCAACACATCCCAGCTCAAATGGCATTTCGGCCCTGTCCGAGGCCACGGGGAGGGATCAGCACTGGAGGGATGTGAGCAGCAGGATCCAGATTGCCACAGGAATTCACAGTGTGTCTGCTGTTATCGGGGCCTGAACCAGCTGACCTGACAGTAATTAATGGAGAGCTCGGTGGAGGAGGCTCTGTCTCCCTTCGGAGAAGCAGCCCCGGAGCCCAGCTCTCCTCCCCGAGCCCACAGCCTGCATCCTCTGACAGGAGAGAGCCTTGGAAACCCCAGATATTTCATCACCAAACTGCTGTGAGCCCCTGGGGAGCTGTGCCCCCATCGGCCCAGGCAGGGTGTCAGGCAGAGCAGGACTGTGTCTCCTCTCGGTGTTCCAGCAGACAATACCCACGGCAAGGGCCTGCTGGGTGACAAAGAGGGGCAGTGCCAGGACAGCTCCTCCTTGGCTCAGCCCCACCTGTGGGCACAGAGCCAGGCAGAGCCAGGGCCACGCTCGGCTCTCCACAGGCTCCGGGGTGAAAGGTTTCGTGCTGCTCTGGCACAGGAACACAGCTCCTCCTGGACTCATGAGCCCAGTGTTGATGTTCTCAGCGTCTCTGCTCCCAAGGACTCAGAAGATCCCACTGCATTTCAATATTTAATTCATAATCTCCACAAGGGTGGGTGAGCATCCTGCTCTAGGTAGGTCACCAGGGCATCCAGAGGTGACACAGCTTACCTGAGACATAAAGTATGGAACAGAAGCCTGATTTCGTGTCTTCTGGTGATGTTCAGAAATACCTATTCAACTAATTATTATTTTAATGGCATTTGTAGAGCTCTGGGTCAGGCCCCAAGAACTTGGCCGCTCTGCAGGTAAACACAGCCAAGCAGATATTGTGTATTTAGTTCTGGACAGTTCTGGGCATGAAAGTCAGTGGGGCAGGGGATCACACATGGCAGACATGCATGCATGGACTGACAGAAGAGAGTAACTGAGCCAATTCCATTCTAGAGGTTTCACTTCATTGTTAGCAGTATTAGAATATAAGCTAAGGATCTGAAAAAAGCAAAGATTGCTGTGCTGCTAGGTGCTAAAACCACTGGATTTGCAGCTGAAATAAATGTACAGGATGAGGCAGAGGGCAGGGAAGACACAGATGTCCCGAGCTCTGCCCCCAAGGAGATGGAACCAGGCTCCCCTGGGTGTCCAGCCAGGACCACACAGCTTCTCAGCCTCCCTCTCACATCCTCCTTTCTGTTTGTCTCTTCTCCAGCGCATTCTGCTGGCAGGGGCTGGCTGGGGCTGCGGTGGCTCCAAGCCTGGCTTTGGGGAGCAGAGCAGCCCCTGGGCTCAGCTCTTCAAGCCGTTCCGTTCCCCCTGCCTCGGCTCCTGTTCCTGCTGGCACCTGCCCTGGGGACACTCTGACATCTGCAGTGTCCTGGGGGCACTCAAGCAGTCCCTGTGGCCAGAACTGCTGGAAAACCCAATCACTGAGGCCAAGCCCTTCTATTTTACCCTTCACAACAGGTATCCAGTCTCGGCACCCATTTGGATGCTAATTAAAACCCTGGTCCTAAACTCTCCCCTCTGCTCTCCTCCAGCGCTTCCCCTGCACAAGATTTCAGTCTTCAGCTCTCCCCTTCATTTGCAGGGTGAGAAATTAGTTTCCTGCCTAGGTCTGTGTGTGTGTGCATCTATAAATAAACAAACCAACATTCTGGTAACTGAATTGTACCCTCCCCTTCCCTGCCTCGGGAGCATCTTGTTCCCATCTCTCTCCAGCAGAACAGCGAGCCAGAATGAAATGCCTGATTCCTCGTAAGTACTGTCAGCACAGCAGCTGGGGAGAAGAATATCTGAGGGAAATGCACGAGTGCACTGGCATTTATTTATTTCCTGGGGATATTTATATAGCACAGACCTCAGAGCACAAGTGCACTTGATGCTTCTGTCAGCGAAGGAGGGGAAATGAGACTGAACACCGGCTGCACCGTGCATTTTTTGTTCCCACAA
Organism: Pomatostomus ruficeps; assembly: GCA_013400735.1. Taxonomy (NCBI): domain Eukaryota; kingdom Metazoa; phylum Chordata; class Aves; order Passeriformes; family Timaliidae; genus Pomatostomus; species Pomatostomus ruficeps. The sequence goes on from VYZT01022016.1 coordinate 72,221, forward strand.
CTGCCAGGGATGGCCCCCAAGGCTCTGAAGGTTACTGGGATTGAGTCTTCATGTCCGACTGCTGCGAGTGGGAGGCACAGAGCCACCAAGGCTGGCACTAGAACGAGATTAACTGCAAGCCCTGATTTGATTATTGTGCTGGTTTTTCTCCTCTAGGAAAAGGCCCTGCAAAAGGGTAGTGTAGACATTTGTCAAAAATACAGTTTTTTCTTCTTTAGTAAGGCAGAGTTGCCTTGACTTCCCTGGGACATTTGCCTGAGCAAACAGTGAGGGAAGCCTAAATCGGGTTTTAATTGTCCGTGACTTGCAGTTTCTGGACTTTCCCAGCTCATTCCTCCCTAATCACTAAACATCCCCATGCTCCCATTTCCTGTAAACTTTTCAGAGTGTCCCTTTCCACTTAAACTTTCCATGCTCTAAAGAGTCAAGGTCCAGCACTCAGAGCTGAGTACGTGACAGCAGCGCAGACCCCAGGGCGGAGCTGCAGCTCCTTTTCCTGAGCATCCCCCTGGCCCTGTGCTCCCGGGGCCGAGGGAAGCTGCTGCCCCGGGCCTGTCTGCAGGAACCTGCACCTGTGGCTGTCACCTTGGCTCGTTCCCGGTGCACACCACAGCCAAGGCTGCTCCCAGCCACGGGAATATCCTGTGTGCCGGGGGAAGAGGGAGAGGGAGGAAGAGGAAGGGCTGGGTTAGTGGTCATGCAAGAGGCTTCCCAACACGCTGCCTTCATCAGAGGGACATGCTGAGTAATTAACAGCCCCTTTCCACCGCCAGCACCGCCAGACAGGGGAGATCTTTGTTCCTGTTTGGAGGGCGAGGGCTACGGGAGGAATGAGGAAGCACGGAGATGGGAGCGATTTGGCTCCGTTCCACCAGCACACACGGCTTTATTAATAGGAGCTGCACATGCTCCTGAGCCGTGGAGCCAGGCAGACACTGCAGGGCTGGCTCCTGCTGCTGTCAGGCAGTGATTTACCACGGGCCACTCGCTGCCCTGCCATGAGGATGTGATGGAAGCGAACAAGGAACAACTGTCATGAAGTTGTTTCAAGCAGGAATTTATTTACTAAGAACCGATCTTTCAGCGCAGCTTTTTCCTAAAGCTGCTCGGACTTCAGAGGAGTTCCAGGCAGACGATTTCTCTGCAGGGGCATCCCAGTGTTATTAAAATGCTCAGTGTTCCTTCTCCTGTTCAGGAGCTGCCACTGTGGAAAGAGCTCTCCACAACCTCCTTGTCTTTTCTTCACAGCTGATGTGCACCCAATTGTTTCTGTAATTGAGATAATCTGTATTCCGTTCTCATTAGATTATTCCCACCCACAAATATTCTTCACATGTCTTCAACCATGAAATGACCTGCTATAACACCAGCTGTCCCAGGGAGCCCACTGGAGCTGGGGCTCGCATGAGTAAGGCTTAGAGCACTTGATCCCCAGCTATTTAGGCTTTAGTCACTCCGTTGCTGTCTGGTCCTGCGGGGAGGAGGGATGACTGTGTACAGCAGAGCAAGCCAGGAACATTTGATTCACCATCACAGATTCTTTTGCCCATGTCTGCCTATTTGATTTAAAAATATATACATGCCAAGGGGCCTGATGTGTCTCTTGTGCCCCATTTAGCATCTGCCAAGCATCCCGGAGCAGCCTGCAGTGCAACACAAGTCACTGGAGGATAGATTTGATAGAGGCAAAAAAACAAAGCAATTGATACCCTCAGGCTCCAGAAATCTTCAAACTGATTCTTGCTGACTACAGGCAACAAAGCAATTCGTGACAACGTGGTTGAAAGTTCCTTTTATTTCAAAGCTGCTAAACCCTCCCTGGCACTTAAAGTCACTTTTCATAAGGCAAACCCAGTGAGCTTGCTGGGTTCCCAAGATCTCAGCCCCAGGAAGCCTTTAACAGGAGTCAAAAGAGACATTAAGCACTGGGGAGGAATCAGGGAGACATAAAACAGAAATCAGGGTTTAACACGTGGCCGTGGGGAGCTCGGTAAAGAAAAGACCATTTTTTCATGTGTTATTTCCATTCTGTGCATTTCCCTTTTGGTCAGACCTTCAGCAGAGCTTTTTCTGTGGAAGTGGCCCACTTTGCCCAATGAATGAAGTGCACTCTGCAGATGGGAGCTGGGGTGTTTGGAAGCGGGTGTTTGGAAAGTGGTAGCCAGATTATTTTATTTTAAGGCTCTATTGCAGCAAAAGGCAGGAAAACAGACAGGGGGAGAGTAGTGAGTGGTTCACTGGCACCGATTGTCTACCACAGCAGGTTCAGCACTTCGATTTGAGTGACTTCTCTCTCCAGATGGTTGGTGGGAGCTGACTACCCAGATCTTTGCATAGCATGCTCCATAATGAAAACGTATGGCATCACTTGCTATCTTTTAAGAGCTTTTTTCCTCAGCCCAAGTATAGCTCAGTGTGTTATGGATCCCTTCTCCGCCTGATGCAGAGAAACCGGGTCCCTGTCACCCGCCCAACCAGGGACTGGGAGCTGGGAGTTCCTGCGTTCCAGGCAGACTCACTCAGGCTTTTACAACTGCACAAGCCCACGGGAATGAGGAGCAGCCTTCCTGCCATGGGGAAATCGGTAGAATGGCCCCAGGTTTCCAGACCATGCTGCTGCTTTGCATGCTTTTGTCTGACCTAAATATTCAGTACAACGAGTGGCTCATCCAGTCGCTGCTTCTATGGGAACTGGGAAATTCTAGTAATCCAAAGGGAGTATCTCTGTGTCCCCTCGCAAAGCACCAGGGATTTCATGGAAGATAAATGGGCTTACAGAGGCACCATCTTCAGAAATGCTGGATAGAATCTGCCAGCTATCACAGGGTGAAAAACGCTGCCTCACTTCCCCAGCAGAGCAGGATAACGTTACGTGCCCAGCAGCACCTTCCGATTCTGCTTGAGTAAGGATCAGAACTTCCTTCTTCTGAGTTCTGGTGCCCAAAACAAACGACTTCCCTCCACACTGTAAAAAAGAGAAAAAAAAGTCAAACAGGTCTTGCTCCAGTATAAAATACAAGCTGTAATTCGCTGTAACTTGGGGTCAGATAAAATTCTCCTGTACACATCTTCCCATGTACCAGTTCCCAGGGACATTCTGACTGATCCTGACTGAAGCACCCAGGTCATTGTGCCCTGTCCATGTTCAACACTGAACTATTTCCATGTTCTATAACTTCATTTTCTGGATATGAAAAACCACAAATCTGCCCTCTCTAATGTGCCCCCAGAGGCTTAGAAGTTGTCCAATGGCCTTGTTTGTTTGCTGTTTGGGGTTTTTTCCTCAATGGCATCGGGATTTTGCATCTAAATCATAAAGGCAAACCTGGGTTTGATGGGGTTCTGCTGATTCCTTCCCAGGCAAATGCAAATCTGAGTTCCCCAACAGCCTCTCCCGTGTTCTGGTTAAGCTCTGCTTGTAACACACGGTATGTGTGACACACTGGATTCCCTTTGTTTCCCCCAACTTTTGATTTTCCATCTGAGACGTGGAGTGAACTGGGAAACACAATCAGTGGGAAGAATATACAGGAAATAGAAGCCATAAACAAAACGGACTGGTTGAGTCTCCCTGAGGTCTGGAGTACAGTTGTTGAAACAAAGCACTGGTGACCCCGAAAGATCTGAAGCTAAACAGAATCCTTTCAAGATGGAAATGTGGGACAAAGATGGCAGAGATGAGCTGGTAATGGCCTCATCTTTTCTTTTGTAGGCTCTGTTCCAGATGGGGCTGTAAAATAACAGCAGCGTGGCTGGGCCGGGAGTTAGGGAACCTTCATCTCCTCCGGGACTCCTGGTGGGACTTTGTCCTCCTAAACCTGGGGAATTGCCTTTTACAGATCCAAACAGTCAGGGCTGGAGGCACCTTATCAGAATAATTCATCTTCCACTTCAGGACTAATAAATACAAACCTTTACAATCTATTTCTGGGGCATATAAAAAGAAAATACCTGATGTTAATATCTGAGATGGGCTACACAAGAGAGACTGCTCTTCCTAGTCATAAAAATCAATAATCCTCTCTAAGTGTCCAGATATTCAGCAACCAAAGCTCCAGCCATCACCCGTTAGCACAAGGGGAACAGGGAAATGGAGTTATTTTCCCAGCAGGGTGGAACGAGGAACTGTCACGTGTATTTCTCAATGAGAGATCCTTGGGTTCGAACTTTGGAAAATCTGGAGGCTTCTCACAGATGTTAAAAAGAAAGCAGAGGCTTGGATTCTGCTTCACGGTGTAGGTGCTAAGCCAGCTTGAAAATGTTGGCGTCATTAAATGCCGAAGTTCATCACACCTAGTTAAATTGAGTTAAATTCAGCTCTGTGCTGCAGGGTGGTCAAACACTGGGGCAGGTTTCTCAGGCAGATTGTGGAGTCTCCATCCTTGGATATGCCCAAAATCCACCTGGACGTGGCACTCAGCAGAGTCCCGACCCTGCCTGAGCAGGATGCTGGACCAGGAGATTCCAACTCAATGATTCTGTGATAAGCTCCATCCTTGTTTGTGTGTCATCATGAGCATTTATTTGTGACTCAAAAATTCTTCCATTCGAAGAATCTGAGAGCCTTAACACTAATTTAAGTGGGAGTGAGATCAAGTTGCAAGATGTCAGGGTGGCAGAAAGCTCTTTATCTCCTAAAGCCCCTGGGCACCTTTCACTGGAATTAACTCTGGCTTCTTCCCTTCAGATATTCTCCAGCCTTTGCAAAGGAAACTGCAGTAACAAATCTGATTCTGCAGTACCACATTTTAAGTCCTGAAGCAAAATTCAGCAGTTTTAGAGGGACAGCATAAAAGGGAATGGGGCGGGGGAAGTGGGGTGGGAAGTATTTATAATCCCTTTAATATTTTAAAATTTAATTATATCCAAATTGGGTTAGCGAGACTGACAAGAATACTGCATCTAAAGCATGGAGCCCAGAGGCAGCATTGGAAAATGAGAGGAGAAATTAATAATAAAAAACCCCTATTGCTTCAAGGCAGCAGACTGGAACACTGACATTCCATTACTCCGTCTGTCTGCTGAATTCATTTAGCATCTGTGGCCTAAATAGGCTAGTTTTAAAGAGGCATGCTCCAGTTTTCATGTTGGCAGGGGGTGGGGGTTGCCAGAGGATTTTTCTTCCTTGAAATCTGTCTCGGGGAGGCACATCAGGCTGTGGGTACCAGGGCAGAGTCCCCCTGACCCCCCGGCAGTTGGAGTTAATGATATCTGGGGGTGTTCTCAGAGCAGGGGCTGCAGCGCTGGGGCACTGCAGATGCATTTCCCAGGGCAGAGCTGCAGCAGGGATGTTGTGCATGGAACCGAGGGCCGGGGTTTAACCCTGCACGGGCACGAGCTCAGCCCTCACTGCAGCCCAGCCATCCCCAGCAGCTCTGAACTAAAAGGTGCAGCAAGGTATTGAAGGGAACCTCACAGAGTTAACAAGGCAGATGGGGAAATGTTCTCCTTCCCCTCCGCTGAACCCCAGCAGAGCCCAGCAGCCCCCGGCACAGCCTGTGCCCCCCAGCACTGCCCCTGCTCCCTCGGGATGGTCCTTTCCCCTCCCAGCTCCATCCCAACCCTTGGGAAGGGCAGCGACAGCCCCGGGGCAGAGTGGCTGCAGAGCCCAGGGAACCCCACTGGAGAGCAGGGAGAGCCCCGGAGGGGGAGAAGGGAATGATTCTCCAATTTATTCCCGAGAAACCTACAAGTGTTTCACTTTGGGGCATTTTCTGAAACATCTGGATACCAGGAGGATAAAAGGTACCCGTGGAACCTCCCAGGAAGATCAATTGTTTAAAGCTTTCTGTATATTTCCAGTCTTTTTGGCTTCCTTCCCAAGCTTATAGAAACAGGTCTGTGACTTGCCTTGGAGTAGAATATAATGTATTCTGTGTAGTTTTATTTTTTCTGTTTCCATTTTATGCAAATAAACTTTTATTCCCTCTCCCCCTGATTTATCATCTTCAAGGTCTTCGTGTAAATTATGCAGAAAGGAAAACCATGGATTTTATCGAAAGTCATATAGAAAGCTGTTAAAATTGGCCTCTCCTCCTCCTCCTCATTGTTCTTCGCTCTCAGTGTGGATTTTATCAAAAGTTTTTATCGAATTTAATTGAGATCACCCAACAGACAGAGACATGATAAAAAATTTTACAGATGCAGCCAACCATGAAACACAGCCGTGCTTTTGGATTTCAAGCCTGTAGGGTCTTATCCAGCAAGATTCTCAGAACCACCTGCAAAATGCAGGTTTTCTGAAGTGTTGGCTGGTGGAGAATTACTCCTTCCAGTCTGGAAGGGAAGAGGGAAGGTGAGACCCTCTGCTTTTCTCACATCATGTGCTGGTAGTAAGAGCTCAAGAACTGCCCAGAGCTGCTGCCACAGAGATGCTGCTGATTTCTAAGAATATTTAATAATATTTTGGACCTGAAGGGAATCTTGCCTATTGTCATCCAGCCATAAATGTAATCACAGTTTTAATCCTTCCACTGGCATTTCCCCCCATCACTAAATACCATCACTGTCTCCTTCTTTGGTCACCTTCTGCTTCCACAGACACTGAAGTCAGAGCTAAATTAGTTTAAGAATGTGTAAATACTGCATTAATGCCTCTTGATATCACTTACAGCCTCCACCTTGGCTGCTCCTACAAACAGGGACTCTGTGAACTTTCCTGCTTGGTCCTGAACCAGTTATTTATGCTTCCACGAGGACCATCTTCATTTTTGCTTTTGCATTGCAACAGAATTGAAAGTAAATACCTGGCTTGCATCTTCCCAAGCACATGTGCTGCAGGGAAATCTGACCACTGGAGAGCTGCCTTGAGAGAGTTGTGTTATTCCTTCTTCCTCCCATTAGGCAGCAGTCCAGCCAAATTTACCTTTGCTTTGACTTAAACATATTTCTTTTCTAGACTTTTTCAACAGCAACAGTCTGGCCTCAGGCAAATCTCCTGGGAGACTCGGTAAAAATGCACCTGTGCTGCACAGCAAACAGATATTGCAGAGCTGCTGTTGCTCTCCCTTGGCCAACACCGCAATATTTCACCAGGGCTCTTACGAGATTCATCTCTATCACAAAGGAAATGTCCTGTAGTGTTGAAAGAGGACTTAATTTCAGTTATCATTATTTCATAGAATGAGAACTGTACAGTTGTAAATCACCAGAGAATTTTCTGCAGTTTTCATTGAATTCTTTCTGCTTTAAGCTCACGACTCTTTCTTCCAGCTCACAGCCTTCGCTGCTAAGCTTCCTTCGTCTTTAACTGCTCACTCTGCCTTTCCTTTTTTCTCTAAGGAGATAAATAAGTCCCAATTAGACCATTGCCCAAATATGCCAGGTTGCTCATTATCATATTTTCCCCTTTGTTTATGTATCTTCATGGCAGTGTCTGCCTTGATAACAAACAATTCCGTAATCACAACAAAACTGGCAGGAATAAACCTATTTCTGATGAGCACATAGAGATTCCTGTTAGGGATGTGTTTGGTAACGGCAATAATAAATCTCGGGTTGGTGTGGTCTCACTGACTTGTACTTAACTTGGTTTGACAGGTTCCATCTCTTTAAGAACTTTCCTTTGGGGAGTAGCTCAGTTCATTTTCCTGAAGAAAAGCAACGCCCTCCCCCAGGTTGTTTCTTGACTGAAGTAATTGCTGTGACTCCTCAGGTCCCAGACAACCAACAGATAATTAGTTCCAATTAAGTTCTCTCACAGGTGCTTACGAAATTGCCATTTGGAAGCAGCAGGTTCTCCTGGAAGGTGAACTGAGTAGTGGGGAAAGGAGCACCAAAGATCAGAGCCAGAGGAGGATCAGTCCTGCTGTGCTGCTGCTTTTGGCTTTAGCAGGGGTATGTACCAAGAATATTTTTACTTTTAGACATGGGGTTACTCAGTGTGGGTCCTTGTTGGGTTTCTTTTGCTCTTCAAAAGTGAAAAAAAAAAAAAAAAAAGGGCAAGCAAGAAGTAACTTTAAAATGGCCACTGGGTGAGAGCTGTGCTGAGGAAAGCCAGGGAACCCAGGGCACCTGAGCTTTGCCAGGGAGGCAGGAGCAGCTCTGGGGGTACCTGTGGTCTCCTGCAGAGGCTGAGTTTGGGTCAGTGGAGCTGGAGTTTCACAGGGACTCCTGAGTAACACGCAGGGTCTGACCTGTTCTTACTGGTGCAGCTGTTCTTGGCTTCTTCTTACTGGTGCAACTTTGGGGTTGTTAAAGCTTCTTATCCAGAGGAGGATTGTGTCTGTAGCCTGTTGCTTTGTGTGGGAGTCAGTATAGAACTTACATTAAAAGACAAAAAGCATCCATGAACCTGCCATGTGACTGAAAGTGTAAAAAAACCTCCAGATTTTAATTTAATTCCTGTCTCAGGTGTTGTTATTTCTGTTGCCTGTCCTTTGTGGTGGTGGTGTGTGTTGTGCTACTTTTTAATTGTGTTCCGGCACTTTTATTTAACCAAAATGCACTTGCAGGGTGCAATGGGTGCAGCTCTGTGCCTGCACCTGGCTCTTGGAGGGCCTGTTGCTCTGAATTCCAGTTTCTGGCAGTACTTTGAGCCAAAATAGTGCTTTTTACTGTAGACTGAAGAAAGTAAGTGTATGTAAAACACTGGTAATGTTAATCTCACCCCCAGCCAGTGCCAGCATTCTTCACCTGCTCGGGTAGTGCTGCAATTCAGACCCCCCCAAGTGGTTTCCACCAGGCCTGGCTGGTTCCCCTCACCCAGCTGGGGACAATCTCTGCTCCCTTGGCACTGATTAACGACTGAGGGAGCTGCTCCACCTGGGCTGTGGAGGACAGAGGAGAAAACGCCCCAGAAGATGCTCACCCGTGAGCCTACAAGGCCCCTTTGAGCTCTCTGGGGCTGTGCAGGTGTTTTGTGGGCTGTGTAGATAAGTGGACACCTGGAACCATCAGGAAGCTCTGTATTTCATGGATTCGAGTATTCTCCTGTCTTTTCGTCACCCAAAACCTCCATCAAACTTCCCATGGTAGCAGTTAAAGGCTCGTCATGAATATGCATGTCTCAATTTACTGACTTCCTTAAAATTTAAGTGTGCTTGAAACTGTTCCTGCCTTTGGCATGACAAACTTTGCTCAGGCAAGGAGAGGCATGTTTTGAGTAGTGTGCAACACTTTGTTCCATCTTTTATTTTCTGTGTGCTACAGCTTGAAAAAAAAAAAAAAAGAGAAATTACGTTGAAATAACAGAGAATATTTACTAGTTTCCATCTTCTCCCTATAAATCTAGAAACTTGATTACTGAGAGTCGAAGCATGTGGGCTTCGGTGGCAGAGGGGGAGAAAAGTATATCACAATCTATTATTAGCCCAGAAGAAAACCACTAGTTTTCCTTTTTTATTCCTATTTTTTTTAGCCCGGGAATTTCTCTTTCTAGTGATACAACTCAGCCACTTCTCATCCCGACCGTGCGTAGCTCCCGGGGCCCCAAACCTACCCCTTCTCTCAGCCTGCAGAATTCTGAGCTTTATTCACAAAATGGCACTGGCCTGAATACAAAGTGCCACACTTTATGTGGGAGGAAGAAGACAGGAAAAATGTTGTGGCAGGTGGCTTAAAATAAATAAGACTCAAACAAGCTCTGCTTGGAAGCGCTCAGCGCCGGGGAACGCTCGCAGCAGGCCCTGCAGACCTGCTTGGGAGAGCGCTCGCGGGAAGGTCGGTTGCAATTATCGTACGGTTTTTGCAGGTTTTTTTGCGTGGATGTTATTACAACCAACGCTGTGTGCATTTACATCCTAGGAGATACATAAACTAACCCCTAAATACCACCAAGCCCCTAATTATAAACCCAGATACGGAGTACGTACCGTGGACCTGTACGTTCAATATAATGCACCTGAGACCCGGACTTGGCTTTCAAGCTGTAGTTTTACTGAAGTTTTTCACTGCCTGGATTATAATTTTAGTAATGTGAATAAGAGGCTGTGCAGATGCTAACCAGATGCTAATATCCAACTGTAGTTCCACATGTTTCCGTGTAATAACTAAGTGTTACTATGGTGATAACAGATTCACTGGAGGTTTGATTTAATAAAGCAGGATTGCATGTTAGTGTCTGTGCAGTTGCCATAGTTTTAGCCAAACAATCGTGCTGCTTCAGACTGAATTGATGGCGTTGCCACTGAGCTGAGTTTCCCTTGTAAATCTGTTTTTCAGGAATAAATGTGCTATGTAAGCAGGTTAGAGTATATTGCTTTAATTGACCCCTCTTCCCCCAATGGTAAAAAAAGGATGGTTTTGAATATGAGCACAAAAGCCATCTTGCTTAGAGGTGGGGGTTCTTTTTCCTTCCCTCTTTTATTTTAATGCTGCATTTGACTTCAGATTTAAAGATCTTTAAGCCAACTGCCCAAGGCTTGCCAGGGGAGCCTGAGAAGTTAGAATAAGCAAAGAATCGAAGTTGGCTTTCACATGAGAACACCTGTGTTTGCAAGTGACAGCAGAGGATGTTCGGTTTTATTGCCACCCGTCCCAGAAACCGAGAGAGAGGGGCTCGAGTGTTATTATTTTGAGCTTGTAAAGTGCAGCCTGGTAGGTACTGATGGCCGGGTTCTGCATTCCCAGCTCGGCAGGTCTGTGGTGTTGGTTTAACACACACCAGAACCGTGAGCGCTTTTGTCCTCGCCCTTTGGTTCTGACTTGCCTGGCTGTGCATCCTGCCTGGTCATTCCCAGATCCACAGCGCAGCTCCTGTGGGAAGAGAAGGAGTTTCCACTCCTGGGAAAGCTGGGCCCAAATGAGTCCATTTCTTCCCTGACTCCAGGACTGTTCCTTCTCCAACTGATGGAAAGCTCTGTGGCTGTTCCTGGTGCAGGATCTCCTTGACCCTCTGTGGCTCCACTTCCTTGCACTCCACAGCTCCCTGACAGGAGGGGTCCTCCCAGGGAACAGGGACAGGAGGAGAAACAGCCTCAGGCTGGGCCAGGGGAGGCTCAGGTTGGACATCAGGAGGAATTTCTCCATGGAAAGGGTGGTTAAACATTGGGGCTGCCCAGGGAGGTTTGGAGTGCCCATCCCTGGAGGTGTCCAGGGAAGGGCTGGAGGTGGCTCTCAGTGCTCTGGGCTGGGTCACAGGTTGGACCTGATGGTCTTGGAGGTCTTTCCCAACCTCACTGATTCCGTGATTCCATCCATGTGGCTGCATGACCTGGAGAGCAGCGTCTCGGTCAGAGCTGGGAACTCATCTGCTTTTCGCAAGACCACGAGGAGCTTTTAGCTTCTGTTACATCTTAATAATAGAAATAATAATAACAATAATTAATAACTCTAATGATAGTGATAACCTTCCAGCTGAACATGTGCAATTTGTATTGCCTCAGCATTATTCCCAGGCAGAGCTTCATTGATATTCAGCGCATCGGCGTGTCTGTCACTGCTCCGTGCACTTTGGGTCTGGAATCCTTAGGGAGCCTCGCAGCTGTCAAATTGACTTCCATCATTCCTCTCGGAGCTGAGAGACAAATTATCCAGCCAGCCATCAGCCCAGGCTTTGCAATCGAACTTGCAATCTCTAAGTGATAAAATGCTGCCTCCCAGGTCAGACAAACAGTCCGGCTGTGAGGGGGGTTGAGCTGGCTGGGAGTGTTGATTCTGTTTGTTGGTGTTCCTTTATTTTTTTTTTTTCAGAAGCTGCTATTGGCCTCTTTTTTTTAAATTTTTTTTTTTTTTTTTGGAAGTATTCATGGTCTAATGATCCGGCAGGCGCCTGGGTGAGTCACTGACATATGTCGCCTCGGAGTCCCACTGGGACAGACGCTGCTCCTGGGCGCTGCCGACACGGAGCTGGGAGGATGTGTGTGTGCACGGCTTAGCCTGGCTGTGGGATGGCAAAATTTACCCCGTCAAAGGGACTGGGGCAGTGGATGAATTGGAAAGGCTTTCCCAGTGTTTCACCCGCTGTAACTGTGAAGAGCTGTAGCAGTGACCTTTGGGGGGAGTTTGTTCTGCACCTTCAGAAGCGCCTCAGTCCCGTCCCCACTTGCGTGCTCAAGTCGTGACTCGAGGGTTTTGTTCAGGGTTTTTGTCCTGCCCTGGACACACGGACCCGTCTTTCCCGCACCCGCTCGGTTCACAGCGGGCAGGTGGGTGAATGAGGCAAAATCTGCTGGTTGGACCCGACGGCTGTAAAAATACACTGCGGGCCGGAGAGCTCCCAGCCGGAGGGAGAGGTGGAGAGCTCCCGCCTGGAGGGATGCAGGGCTCCCGGCCAGAGGGATGGAGGGATGGAGAGCTCCGGCCGGAGGGAGGGAGCGCTGCCGGCGGCGGCTCTTATCGGGCGGCCCCGGGGGAGGCGGCAGCTGCTGCAAGGCCCTGGCCCCGAGGCGCTCCGGGGCCGTTCCCCTTCCCGTTCCAGGCCGCTCCCGGGCCGTTCCCGTCCCTCGGGCCGTTCTCCCGGGCCGTTCCCAGGCCGTTCCTGTCCCTGGGGCCGCTCCCGGGCCGGTCCCGTCCCTCGGGCCGTTCTCCCGGGCCGTTCCCGTCCCTGGGGCCGCTCCCGGCGCTCCCGCCCCGTCTGCGGCCGCGGTGCCCCGGGAGCCCCGACGGGACGGGGCGGGCAGCGGCCGCCAGGGGGCGTCAGCGCGCGTGTGGCCCCCTCAGCGCAGCGGGGCCCGGGGACGCCGGGACGGGAATGCCCGGAGGGACAGGGAGGGATCCCGGCCGCTTGTTCAGCCCTGAGAACACAGCATTCCCGGCGGGACAGGGAGTGATCCCGGCTGCTTGTTCAGCCCTGAGAGCACAGCAGGGAGTGATCCCGGCCGCTTGTTCAGCCCTGAGAGCACAGCATTCCCGACGGGACCGGGAGTGATCCCTGCTCAGCCCGGAGAGGCACGGCATTCCCGGCGGGACCGGGAGGGATCCCTGCTCAGCCCTGTCAGGCACGGCATTCCCGGCGGGACCCAGAGTGATCCTGGCCCTGTGCTCAGCCCTGTCGGGCACACCTGCAGTGCTGTGTCCAGCTCTGGAGCCTCAGCACTGCAGGGACAGGGAGCTCCTGGAGCGGAGCCAGCGGAGCTGAGGAAGGGCCTGGAGCATCTCCGTGCCCAGGAGAGGATGAGGGAGCTGGGGCTGCTCAGCCTCGAGAGGAGCCCCAGCCGAGAGGGGCCATCAGCCCCGATGTCCCTGTCTGTCCCTGTCCATCCCTGGGTCTCCCTGTGTGCCGGGAGGGTCTGAGCAAGCCCAGGCTTCAGCAATGGCCCCAAAGGGACGGGCAGGGACTGATGCACAGCAAGTTCCGCCTGCACAGGAGGCAGAACTTCTTGACCAGCACTGGAACAGACTCCCCAGAGAGTGTGGAGCATCCCTCACTGGTTTAATAGCGTTACACTTGTACATGACAAAGGAACAAAGTGTCCCTCACGGTGACATGACCATAGCAGGTCACTGGCTGCATGCACCAGCTGTAGATGAGGATTTGCCTTGTAGTGATCCAGCTCTTTTTCAAATGATCCCCTTGCTGTCATCATCAGCTGTGTTTTGGTGAAGCTGCAAGCAGGATCTGCAGTGTCCTGATGAAGATTTGAAATACTGCCTGCTCCTTCAAAACAGCTCGAGTTTGGTCAAACCCACAGAGGTACTTACAAGTCCTTATTTCCTGCTGGTTTTATTGTTTCTTTGCTCATATTGCAGATAGGATTAGTTGTTGTTGTACTTTTGGTTTTGTAATCCCAGACTGGTTTGGGTTGGAAGGGACCTTCAAGCTCAACTCCTTCCACTCCTTGCCACAGGCAGGGACACCTTCCACCACCAAGGCCCTGTCCAGCCTGGCCTTGGGCACTTCCAGGGATCCAGGGGCAGCCACAGCTTCTCTGGGCACCCTGTGCCAGGGCCTCCCCACACTCACAGCCAAGAATTTCTTCCCAATATCCAATCTAACCCTCCTCTCTGCCAGTGTGCAGCCATTGCCCCTTGTCCTGTCACTCCAGCCTCTTGCAAATAGTCCCTCTCTACCTTTCTTCCAGGCCTCTTCAGGTACTGGAAGACCACAGTTAGGTCACCCCAAAGCCCCCAGGTTTGGTGATAAAATACTTTGCATTTAAACATGGCGTAAATATTCTGGAAGTTAAGTAACAATCTCCAGTGTTTCTTTTTCCTCAGAATGTTCCAAAGTTACCAATTAGCATCAGTATCAGGTTTTTTTATACCATTTCCTTTCAGGTTTTTCACTTTCTACCACCTCAGCTCTTAATTATGGCTGTCAAACAGAGCACAAGCCAGACATGGCATTTAGCAACCTAATTCTACCATCCTTCTTCTTTTCCATTTCCTTTCCTGTAGCATTCAGAAATGCCTGTACCAGTGGGTACCTCTGACATTTCCAAATTGCAATTTGACGGTGTCAGGAAGGTTCATGAATTATTAAAACGTCTCAGCATCATAGAGGTTGGAAAATTACATGTAATTTGACAAAACAAGTGCACGCAGAAAAAGAAAACCCCACCCAGGCATTCCCAAATCAAGAGAGCACCTTTAAAACTTTCCTTTGAAATTGCTTAAAAGGCTCGAATAGTAGGAGAGCTGCATGAGTCATTCTCTCTGTGTCTCTCTCTAGAACAGGAAAGCTCGCAGAGGGTGGAGGCATGTCAGCACAGTGTGGTACACTCTAAAATATCAGCTGAAATGACTAGGCTGGAGAAGTGGGAGGACTGATATTAGTCACAGCCACTGCACAGCTCAGAAGATGAAGGCAGGAGGAATTACCGGACGGGCATCTGCCACTCTGCCCAGCCTTTGAAAACGCCTATCTGGGCTTCAGATCTCTTGGGGCTTCCTTCAGAATGCCCCTTTTCCCCTTGTTGTGACAGTCGCTGTCTTGGCCGCCAGAGCAGCTGCGATGTTAGAGAGCATTGAGTTCACCACACAAACAGTCCCAGCAACTTCCCCCAGGATCATTTTCTCCACCCCTTTGTTCCGTGTCCCACTGGACGGGCACAGGAGCTGTTGCCACCAACCAGCGCTATGAGGAGCTGTGCAGGGGCACTGGGATCACAGGGAGATCCTTGCTGGGCTCTCCTGCCCTGCTGCAACAGCTCTGTCTGCACGGGGAGCGATGCATTCCCATTTCCCAGCCCATTCCCTCACCATTCCTGGCACCCACAGCCCTCTGCACTTGCCCTGCACAGAAACCCTGCTTTTGTCCTGGTGACCACAACACACGCACCAGGAACTGGGATGAACTGGGATGGAAGCACCACATCAGGCTCTGTGATTGAAGCAGTAGCAAATTAATTTCCTTCAAGAAAAGGGGCAGCATGTGCTCTGGATGTGTGAATTCCCAGTTATAATGGAATAGAGCTTTCTGAACACTGGCATTGTTCTAACGTGATGAATATTTACTTTGGTGTCTGCAGCTGAGGGATTTTGAAGCACTTTGCACACTTCAGCTCACCTCTGTGTGCTCATCTTGCTCTCCCAATGCATCTGAAACTATTGTTAAACCTGCTTTATATGCAGAAAGTGGGGTGCCCTGACAAATTTTGCAAGAAATGGGTGGTGTCAGCCACAAACCGTGCTCAGGAGCTTTCTTTTCCACTTTGTGTAACGTTCTTGTCCTGCAAAATATCCTGAAGCCAAATGAGTAAGAGAAATGCAGATCACACAGCATTACCTTGTCCTGGGTGGAGCGTGGGTACTTCCAAATTTATATACAAGGCTGGGCATCTCCTGTTTTGCCCAAGCTACCTGGTTTTGATTGTTTTTAAGCCCAGGCCGTGTGCCTGGTGCCAGGTGTGGGTTGTGCTGAGCAGGTCTGGGGGACGGTCGGGTTTGAGCCAAGTCCCAAAGAGCCTGAGGAGCAGGACAGAGCTGGGCCTGTTTTGTCCAGGTTTTGGTGTCGTGTGTCCTGCTGCTCATCCAGAGCTGGGAGGAGATTTGTTCTCAGGTGAACCCCTCAATAAACACAACCAGCACTTTTCTGCAGACCCTCTGCTCGGCCTGGCTGGGTTTGCAGGATACAGACCTTTCATGCAGCTGAATTGTTACCAGAAGGTGTTTCATTAAATAGCCCAGGTCTTGCCTCTGTTCTATGCTGGTTTATCTCCCTGCAGCGTATCTGATAATCTTATATATCACATTTAACCAAGCTAAAAATAAAACCTGCAACAGACCTTCCCAGTTGTCCGTGACTGTCTGGAGAAGTGATTTCCTCAGCCCTGTGAACCGGTGTGGATTTGTTCTTACCCAGATTTCAGCCTGTTTGCCACGTGCAAGTACTTCCTGAATATTTGCTCCTCCAGAAACATTTTAATGTCAGCTATCATACCTTTTTCTTTGAAAGAGAAAAAAAAAAAGTCACGATCATTTACTCTGATTTTCTGACAAATTCTGAAAATAATTATTGGAATTGTACCATTCCCCTGCCCTAATTTGGTGCCTGGAAAGCATCTTAACAGCTGTCAAGAATTCTCAAGTGAGTAAAATACAGCGTGAAAGCTTATGAAAGTTATAAGTGAGCTGTACTGGCTGATGTTATGAAATCATTTCATTGGTTAGAACATCCAGAGCAGTTCACCCTTCCCTCCAGGCTGGCCACAGATTTTTTTATGGCACATATTGAAATCTGCTTCCCAAATCATTATTTTAAGGATGATAAGGGCGATAGCAGGCAAAGAAAAAAGACCCTCTTGCCTTTCATGGTGAAACTTGTCCTCCTGAATGCATTTGTTTGCTTTTCTGATTTATTTTCTTTTGATCAGAACCATCTGACCCTCGTGTTTAAAGGAATGTTCTCTGCAGTTTTGAAGTCTGCCTGTTATAACATCAATACCGCAACCTGCGGCGAGAGGAGCAGGCGGAGGCATCCTCAGCTCATACCCAGCAAATCCATCCCTCTTGGCGTGCCAGGCACCTGGAGCATATCAGCAGTGCCCTTGGTCCCTGTGCAGAGAGGGAAATCCAGGGGAAAGTCACAGATCCCCTCATTTTGTGAGAGTGGTTTTACATGTGCAAAATCCTGCACGCGCTTGGTTTCCTGAGCCTTCCCTCTCGGTGTTTGGAGGGGCAGCTTCCTTGCTCAGTTTGAAATGCATTTTCCTCTCCTCTGCACAAAAAGAAATATTCCCAGCCCCTCCATTCCCTGTGCTGGTTTTAAAGGCAAAACCAAAAATACTGGATGCGGGAGAAGTGCACCTGACAGCAGGAGCACAATGTGCTAACAAGTCAGCCAGGATCCAGCCAGGATCCATTGGAGTTGGCCCATTCCCTGCACAGATCCAGGCTCAGTCCCTCAGCAGTGAGGTCAGGCAGCTTCGGGAGGAAACAAGGAGAGCTGAGGTGGGGATTCTGGGATCCGTGGGCTCCGTGTTCCAGAGATCTTCGCTGTCGGAGCGGGGCAGGGGACGGTCTGTGCTTGGTTTGTTATGGAATGTCGGGGTAGGGAGACGAGCAGTTCCTTTCCCGGGGCCCTTTCTTGTCCTTTGAGGCTGTTCGCTGCTGTTGGCTTTCCAGTAGGAAGTTTTTATGAAAAACAAGTCCTTGGAGTTGCAGAAAGAGCCAGTGCCGATTTCCTGGTTTGTGGCAAACAAGTTCCCCTTTTCTGTTGACGTGAAACCTCTGGTTTTTGCCAAAACTCCATTTTCTATGGACCGAAAGAGAGCAAAACACCATTTGTGCCTTGATCTTGTCCCATGTGTTTTTGGAAATTCAGCCATCATTTAAGTACCTAAACTGGGAGTTGAGCTCATTTGGAAAATTTGTCTTAATGTTTGGTAGTGAGCTACGAATACATACCACCTGTTTCATGCAGGGGTTGGTAGTCAGAAAAAACAGGATTGGCGCAAAAATTACTGCTTCAGGTTTGAAATTCCTGCCTCTTAATTCTCTCAGATGGCCGTTCATCAGTTATTCAACTGCATAAACACACCCCCGGTTTAATTTCTGGTTTGAATTGTTCTCATTAAGGAGTTAGTTTTGACTTACAGGAGTCTGAGATTAGAAAGTGACGCTGATGACGCTTGTGTGGTTTGTCTCTGGCTGCGTGTGCTTTGTAAGGCTTTCAAAATGTAAAAGTAAAGTAAACAAATAATGGGTTAAAAGTGAACGTGGTTGTATTTTTTTATTTGAGCAGGTCAGGCAGTACCAGAGAGGGCTGTGCTGACTACACTGACATTTCTCTGCAGTCAGTGACCAGGTACTTCTCTGGAAACGATTCCCAGCATCTTATTTCATTATCAGACGTAAAATAGGTCACTCTGGGGCTTTGAATTCTGTAGTGAATCTGTTCAGGTGACCTCACAGCAGCATCCTACAATCTGCTGTGGCGGGTTGGAGCAGCAACAATTTCTTCACAGCGTGAACCTGCCACTGCCCTCCCTGGTCCTCCTTTGAAGTAGGTCAGGCCTGTGAACTGCCAAGACTCCGTGAACCCCTCATTTCTGCCACCATTCCTGCCTCCAGGATGGGGAGTAGCGCTCTCCTCCTGCACCCTGAGTGAGCACCGGAGCTCAGGTGCACAGAGCACGGGCAGCGTGTGCTGGGCCCCATCCCAAAGGCTCTGCCTGGCCCCCTCCTGCAGCTTCAGGAGGATCATCCGCAAAGACAAGCTTCTAAAGGAGTGGTTGCCATCCAGTTGTTTACAAAAGGCCCTTTTCATCCCTGTTCTCTGGCTTTTCTTTGGTTTTCTGGAAGTGTTACTGTTGTACTGTCTGTCTGAAGGTGCTGCAAGTTGCATAACCACCTCCAGGTTTTACTCTGGGCTGTCTCAGTGTGTACAGCTTTGGGGAGCCCTCACACCCAGGAGAGTCACCTGGGCCTTACTGGAGTGTCTGGCACTGAGTTCTGGGGTTTTTTTAATTTCCCTCTCAAATCAGGATTTACTTTTCCCATCTTTGAGTTGGATTTACAGGCTGGTAAAAAAGAAGCACAGAATGTTACTGCTGTTTGTTTCATTCTTTTTAATCACAGCGAGAAAAGGCAAAGTTTCCTGTTAGTACAGGTATTCTCAAGTTTCACTAGTGAGTATTGGATGAGAAACTTAAATAAAAACTTGTATAACTTTGTCACTGATATGGAAGGGAATGTCCCAAGGTACTTGGCAGCTGGTCCTCTCCTTTATTAATGACACTGCACAATTAGCTATTGCACAAAGGTTTGTCATTAAATGCATTTCTAAGGAGAGTGGATTTAATTTTCCCCGTTTTACTGACAGAGGAAGTTAAGGCCTAGAGAAAGGAAGTGCTTATTTAGAGACCCTAGAGAGGAAACTGAGCCCAGGGTTCTGTATAATCACCATGTAGACAATGTACCATGCCCTGAAATCCCCACCGCAGCTCAGATATGCCTGTCCTGCTCGGCATTCCAGAGAAAATACCTGTTGCTGCTCTCTTTAGACAACTATCCCTCTGTTTTTTCTTGGCGCTGGGATGTGAAAATGCAGCTGCCCCGTGCCCAGCAAGGTTTGGTGAGGGAGCTGAATGTCAGAGCTGCCCCAGAGGCGTTTGCTCGGCGGTGCTGCCGTGGGGCTCCGTGTGCCAGGCACAGACAGCAGAGCAGCCGGAGCCCAGCTGCTCCAGGGCCCAGCCTGCTTGTGACAACTGGTGACACTGGGACCTTCAGCACCACTCAGCCCCGTGCAGGGGAGGGAACAGGGCTGGGAATGTGCTGTCAGTGGAGCGGGGATGCAGAACCCTTGATTTGCTCTGTGACTTCACGTCCCAGCCCAGCTCTTGAAACCGCTCAGCAGAGGAGCGGTGAAGTGTCACCACAACAGCGTTATTTGTCCCTGTTGATGTCCTTGTGCAAAGCACAAATCTTAAAGCAACTAAATGAGCTCAGTATCCTCTGCAAGCTTGTGCCTCCGTGGGGCTGTCACCCAGCATGAGACACCGAGGCAGACGCTGCCAGGCCCTTGGTGGGCACCGTTTGTCTCATTTTATCTCCCGTGAGCCAACTCAGCCGCGCTGCTCTTGTCCTTGTCATTCTGATCCCATCCGTGGTGGGTGCTCTCCAGGGCCAAGGGGAGTTGCCTGGGCCTGGTGGCCTCTAAAGCTTCTTCCACCCTTTCCTGTTAATGACTCTGGAATCAGGAGCTGCAGCCTGATTTTGTTCACTCATGGAGTTAAATTTGAGACGGGAATCCCCGTCTTCATTCATTGTTTCAACCCCTGGATGCTAAAGCATCAGCCTCAAAGCACTGGTCAAAAAGCCAACTTCCCGCTGGCTGCAAATCAGGATTGCTGTGGTCAGTTCAAGTCAGAAAATAGGATGGGGAGAAAGGAGAAGAGAAGGACTTGAGGGGTCTTGCAGCTGTTCCATATCCCCTCTCAACAGAATTTCTTCAATTAGTAGCAAGGATCTTATGCAGGAAAACTTGGAAGAAATCAGGTTGCACAAATGTTTGGGGTTTTTTCCCCAGGAGCTGCCATAAGTTGCATTACTGCAGGTTATTTTATTCCTCTTTTCTCTCTCTCTCTGTGGAACTGCAAAAGTGACAGTGCTTTAAATGGAAAGATTTGCAGCGAGCCATCAGTCACTGTGCAAGGAGGATAGATCTCCTGGTTTAGTCTTGCTTGTGCTTCCATAAATCAGCATAGCTAAAATATTTGTGGTTGTCTGTAGGAGATTTATGCAGGTGGGAGCTTAGAGTCAGTCTGTCATTTTTGTGGGGGAAGTGAGAGATGGAACGGGCTGGGGAATGCTGGCTTGCAGGAAGGAAGGGTTTATAATGATATTGTGGATATTTAGGGGTTCCACAGAGACAATTAGCAGAAACTCTGTGAGTGCCCATGTGTACACATCTCTGATTTGGAAACAGCCCGTTGTTTCCTTGCATCATTCTCTAGCCAGTCAGGTGGGGATGCTGGATGGGAGATTCCTTCTCTTGGATCTCTTTCAGGCTTGGTTTTCTTTTTTGCTCTTTCATTCCCTTAAGTCCGAGCTCTTCTGTGCCTGGGTTGTGCCTGACTTTCGCTGGTGTGTGCAAATGGGCTGTGTGAGTAATTGTGGGTTCAGAAGCTCTCACAGACTGCCTCTCATCCCACAGCCCTGCCTGCCAGCTCGGGGACCTTTGCTGATGGTTGTGACACTCTAAGTTCATCCAAGCAGGACAAAGAGGAAAGAGGGACAAGAGAAACATCTTTTAACAGTGGCAAAAATGCAGGTCCTGTTCTCAGTAACTGTGTGACTCCACTGACCCCAGTGTTTCACCCCAGTGGTTCACGGCAGCTCTGAGTGTGGCCCCAGACTAAGTGGAGAGCCCCTGATTTCCAGGAGCTGAATTTCCCCCGCTCTGTTCCTGAGGGACAGGCGTCCCCCGGCAGCAGGAAGGGTGGCACAGTGTGAGAGTGCTCCGGACCCTGCAGTTCCTCATCCCTTTGCAGGCTCAGGCAAAGGCCAGGACTGGCCTGAGTGAAGGTCACGGCTGTGGCTTCTCCTTGCCCTCGTCACTGGTGGGATCCTGTTCCCGAGGATTTGCTGGCTTAGCCAAAGGTCAGCCCACAGTGGGGAGGCTGCAGAGCCCCAGAGCCCTGTAAATACATTTTGGAAAGCCTAAAAAAAGTGCTGCTTATCACACGATACTCAGAAGTTCTCTGGGCTTGTGTCTCCTCTCCAGTAGTGGATTTCTGATTTTCCAAGTACCCGTTTTGCACCCTGTGATTCCCTGTTCCCCCCCAGTTTCATTCAGACCAGGCTGAAATGTGATACACCCGGAGAGCAGCAGCCAGCCTGGGATCCTGCGTAATTCCAGCAGGGAAGTCTGCACAGTCCACAAATCCCACAGGACAGGAAGGGGCAGCTCCACCTCCAGAATCCCCAAATCAACACGCTGACCAGAGCACCAGCACCTGCGAGGGCAAAAAATACCCCTGCAGTTGTTAAGGAATTATCCAGGGCTAATAGAGGAGAGATACTTTGCCAATAACTTTTAAAAATCAGGAAAATATTAATAGCTTTGAAGTAGCATTGCTGTGCTGTGTCACTGTCGTGTATTCTATTAAACTTCTGTAAAATAATTTCCAGAGATGTGTGTAATATGGAGGGACAGAGATGAGTCTTAAATCTGATTTTTTTTTTTTTGTGTTTTCCATCTTTGCCAAGTCCCTATAAATCTTTGCAGTTGTAGAGACAGCCTAAAAACTGCTAACATTTCTAACTACAGAGCATAACACTGAATAAGGATAGTTGAAAAAATTCTGTCAAAACTGTGCTTAATGGAAAATAGAGTTTTTGATAAAATAGCATTTTCACTGAAAATAGCTGCTTTCCATGGAGAATGTTGGTTTTTCACTGCAGGATTTTGACAGAAGTTTTAAAATCTTGGGCTGAAATATGTACAGCTGTTCAAGTCCATCTAGTGCCACTCATATTTCTTCACCTCCTCAAATCTGAGGTATTTTGCCAACTCTTTGGTTTTTAACATTGTTATACTTGGGAGGTTTTATCAAGCCCACCTCTAGATTCATGCCACAGGACTCTTGGGTTTGTGTTTAAAAAGCTGAGTTTCTGTGACTTTTGAAGTTGGAGGCAAAAAACCTCATGAAAATGAGATCTGATAACATCAGGAATCAGGAATCAAAGGAAGCAGGAGAAAATTTTGTTGTTTCAAGTAATTCTGGAAATTTTAAAACTATTTAAAAATATTTCTATAGAAAATGTGTTGCCCAGTCTGATTAATCATTCTAATCCTTCCCTCCATTTTCTCTACCTTTTCCAGTTCTATTTTCATCTTTTGAAATGGAGGAAAAGTCAGCACTGGACCCAAATGTGGGCATACTCACAGATTCACCTGGGGACAAAGAAATGCTCTCTGGTTCCTCTTCCTTTTCTAGTGATTCCTCCTCCTACAGTTTGTCTTTTTGAACATCCTGGAGTATTTTTCTGTTTTCCTGGAACTTTCTGTCGCAGGTGCCCCTGCAGAGCAGCTGCCCCGGTGTCTCTCTGGGTTGCAGTGACGCCGTTGTGCCGCTGATCAAAGGGGACTCGCAGGGTGAAGGAGCTGAGAAGGGAAACCTCAGGCTCGTGGGCAGGACCCTGCGTTTTGTGTGGGCTTTCACACTTGTGATGTCACCTCACCGCTGGGGTGGATTTCTGCCTGGAGATCCCTTTTTAATTGCGAAGTGAAATCAGCCAGTGGGGTTTGAGTGGGATCTGCCAGACCTGCTGGGACTCTCTGTTCCAGGGCAGGAGAGGAGTGAGGGGCAGAGGGAAGGGCTGATGAGCGCACGGCTCTCTGGCAAGTGCTCCGTGCTGCTGCTTCCGCACTGGACCTGGAATCCCTCCTAGGAAATGTTAACTCTAATACTCAACCTGCCATAATAATGCCCTTTACTTTTCTGTTGTTTGCCTGGGTTCTCTGTTCAGATGACAACATCCAAGTACTAAACTTTATTTTAGTGAGCATCTGGAAATCTTAGGCTGTGTCCATGCTAGTAAAACCAAGGATGCCTGGGAATGTTCCCAGGAATGTTCCTCAAGTGTGGAACATGATACTGTACTGCTGAAGTGCTGGAATGCTGCTTGGCAGAATTTTGGCCCGTGCAGGCTGGTATTTGTCTCAACCGTTCCCAGGTAGGGTTTGAAGCTGGAGACCATTCCCAAGAAGTGGTTTTTACGCAGTCACCCTGGTTCAGAGAGCTGGGAGGTTTCCAGTCGCGGCGTGAGCTGTTCTGTGTCAGCTGCCCTCAATGTCTGGGCACATTCCTGTGCCCGTTTAATGTACTGGTTCCAGTATCTGTTACACCAAGTGAAAATCTGGCTAAACCCCTGCCCCCCTTTGCCTTTCATGTCACCTTTGCTTCTCAGAGAACGTGAACGTTTCTCAGGAGGTTGTTTACATGGTGTTTATTTAAATTATGCTCCAGCGAGTGTCATTGTAGCTGACTCTGTGTCAGTGATTTCCTTTGATCAGTCACAAGTACTGATTTGAAATGGGGTTCACGGGCATGAACTTTCTGCAGGAGCATATTTTGAATATGTAAGACACTTCTGAACAATATTAATTGTTTTGTGATGTGCTGGCTATAAGGAAAGATCAAAGATTTACTACTCGAGAGCTATGCTCGTATGTTGTAGGAAGTGCCTGTCCCCAGAACACCACGGTCTCAAGCGCTAATCCACAGAAGTGTCCTAGGTTCACCTCTCTGTGTATTTAAAGGTCTGGGAAAAGCCTTGCACACCCCGATCCTTGCACACTCAGATCCCTGAACACCCTGATCCCTGCGCACCCTCATTCTGTGCACCCTCATTCTGCACACTCAGATCCCTGCACACCCTGATCCCTGCACACCCTCATTCTGCACCCCCTGAGCCCTGAACACCCTCATTCTGTACACCCTGTTCCCTGCACACCCAGATCCTTGCACACCCTGAGCCCTGAACACCCTGATTCCTGCACACCCAGATCCCTGCACACCCTGAGCCCTGAACACCCGGATCCCTGCACACCCAGATCCCTGCACACCCTGAGCCCTGGACACCCTCATTCTGCACACCCGGATCCCTGCACACGCTGATCCTTGCACACCGTTCTTGTCTGCTGGAAGGGCAGAAACCGCAGCCCCCGGGCAGTGGCTCCCGTGCCATTCCCCACAAAGTCCCCCGGGCTGTCCCGCAGCCTGTGCCGGGCGCGGGGAGCGCTGTCCCCGGGCGCAGGGAGGGCTGTCCCCAGCCGCAGCTCTCGTACTTTCCGACTGACTCACAGCCCAAGTGACAGACAGGAGCGCTTTGAACCCTCACATTCATGAGAGTCCTCCCCGTCGCCTCGGAGGGCTCGGGAGCCAGATCACAGAGCTCTCCGAAAGTCCAAACTTCCATAACACAATCACGGAGCCAGCGAAAGAAAATTTCCCAGACTCGCTGGAAACCAAGTTTTTGCCTTGTTTGAGATGAAACGCTTATCAGGGTTTACAAGTCTTCCTGGTAAATTTTAGCCCTGTGCCGGGGGAATTCCCTGCAGGGGGTGGTGTAAATGTTGAGGAAAGAGCTATACTGTAATTGTGAAAGCATGAGAAACCATAGAGGGGTTTTCAAATGAATTTTCAGGTTCATTCACAGCTTGGCTGAAGAGCAGCTGTGGGAAACAAACCTCCTGAGAACTGAAACAGTGCACGGAGTGGAGCTCAGAGCTGCAATTCTTCAGTGAAGCAGGGAATTTAAGCATTTCAGTGCTGGGGAAATGAAACTGGCCGGTGCTCTGTTTCACTGGGTGAGAAAACAGCCCATTCCGTAGGGCTTGGACTCATTACAGAGTGGTTTTCAAGATATAGGAAGAAAAAATGAGTTATTTTAAATTCCCTTTAGCTCTGGCATGTCTTGAGAGGGAAAATGCTTTTGCTTGAAATTTCAGTGCTAATCATCAGTGGCTTAATTTAGGGAGTTAATGAGCATTATTTTTGAAGGCATTGGGTCCCTGTAGCTGTCTCTGAGTCAATTGGAGAGGTACACGGGTGTTCATCGAACAAAAATGTCTTAATTGTTGTCCTGCCCCAAATTGAAGGGCTCGCTTTTGATGCTGGGATCCTGCTTGGAACTGGTATTCCATGGCAGGGGACAATATGAAATATGGAACGTGCTTCCCTTATGGTTTCTTCCCTTTTTAACCTAAATTTGCGGATTCATCTGTTCCAACAACTCATGAAGAATGAATGGGGACAGGCAGGTCTTTTAAAAAAGTGCAACATCAGTTTGATTGCCCTTTAAAATCAGTGCCATTAGGATCCAGATTTTCAAAGCTCATAAGTGCTTTACGTCCAGTGATTTAAATTGGAACGAGACACCTCTACAGCTTTTGAAGGTCTGTGACTTTTATCTTTTAATTGCCACTGTAATGAGGAGGTGGGGTTGGTCAGGCCTGTCTGTCTCTGTGATAACCTCATCTCCTCGTGCCTGCCCTGCAAGGCCTCCCCAGCTTTATCTGCGAGGCACCGAGCTCTTTGAATGAGTTTCCATTTGTTCCCAGCCCGATAAGCAGCACCCTTGGAATATCCACTCGCTCCAGCGCGGCTCTGACGCAGCCGGGTGCTGAAGTCTTTATCAGATTAGAGCTTATCAGGCTCGCCAACGCAGCCTGGACACTTCTTGTCTCTCCAGGGTGACGCTGAGGACCCGGCTGCCCTTGGCTTCACCCGGCCTCCATTCAGGAAAGTGCTCCAGCACGTGCTTGAGCGAGTGAACCATCCCATTCAGTGGCTGTGCAGTTCCCTGTGCCTTCACCAGGGATCTGCTTAAACCTTTCCTCAGATTGGAGCTGAGGGTGGCTGATTTCTCCTCTCAGTCAGCTTCTGGGCAGGAGCAGCATGTAGTGGTCAAGGGGGAAATAGGTTCTGCTGCATTATTCCACGTGCAAAGCACACACCTGTTGCAGGAGGAGGTGCTGGAAGAGGAACTCTCCGTCCTGGTGCTTCACAAGTAGTTTTGAACCATGAAAAGTACCTCCAGAGGCAGCTGGTTGGCTGAAGGAAGCGCTTTTGTGTAGATGCCCTGTATTGTGAACTCATCCTAAATCAGATTTAATGCAAGAAGATCACTTATGTAATGGACAATTGAAATATGGCAGAAGTGCACAGGATTTGAGTTCATGCTGAGGAAAAAAAATTCCGCAGAAAACCCAATCAGCGGGCAGGTTGTTGGCAGGACAAGGCAATGTTGGTTTGACAGTAAAGAAATGTTTTATATTTCATAATGTTCTTGTGTCATAGAAGCATTTGAGGTGTCTGAAAATACCGGTATGTTCAGCAGTTCAAGCTCACGACTCTCTGACTCATCCCACTAAAAATGCCAGAGAAATGAAGCTTTTCCTTTGTATCCTTCCACAGTGGACAGCAAACACTCCCAGGTGCTCAGGAGAAGCACCCATCATATCAGGACACCTAAAATTCAGGGGCATTAAAGACTGCAGCACCGTCTGCAGGAACTTTGGCACAATCCTTTATATCCCTACAAACAGGTGGTGGAACTGTAGATAACGAAAAACCAGGCCTGAGAAATTTGGGTCATTCGATAAGGAGGTTTAGTGAACTTTCCTGTATTTATTGCACTTCTGTTACTCCAGCCTGTGGTAGGTGTGAGCCTGTCACAGCTCCTCGTTGGGAAGCTTGGCTGCTCCTACTGAGGTGTGTGGTTAATTAATCTTTGAACTCTGGGGATCCTTGGCCAGTCCCAGTGGGGCAGCCAAGATAAGAGGTGCTGCACAGAGCAGGGGATTACACCCAGCCCGAGTTCATGCCCGTTTTGTAAATGATTAGTGGCTGCTTTAGTAAATAATTGTTCACCCCAGCGTGTGCAGTGCCCCAGCCTGTAAAATGTTTATAACACCTGAGAATAGTTTATTGCCTCCATATAAACTGCTTATAAATGGGAAATTAGTGTGGTGTGGGACCAAGGGCAGGGGCAGAGAGGGCAGTGTTGGGCCTCCATTCCTGAGCTCCAGGATCCTCCTGCCACAGGAGGGATGTGAGACCCAGCAGAGGAAGGGAAAAACCCCCCTTGGAGGGTTCCTCAGCTGGAATTGTCAGAGCCCTTTGGGCTCTAATGCACAGGGGTTTCTCCTGAGGACACAGATAAGGAGGTATTACGGTGACTGGCAGCTGGAAGAAAATGGGGGCTGCTGCCTGTTTCAGTGCTGGAAGGGGCTGGGTGCTGTGGGAGATCTTTATTTCCATCACTGGGGTTGGGAGAGTCAGTCCCATCCTTATCTGTGGTGTCACACATCAGCTGGGGCTGGGGCTCAATCTCATACTCACCTCCATCCTCCAAATGTAAATAATCAACAGGACACCAAAGACGAGCGATAAAAACCACAACTATCTTTCAGTATAACTGTGATGAACACGTTTGCCTTTATTTTCTCATCTTCCCTTGAACGGCGCTGTTGGCCCTGCTTGACTCACCCCGTTCCCTCCGTTTGGATTGGCTTCTGCTGGGAAGCTGAGCAGCTGTACCTTTGTTTTCTGTCTTCTCTCACTGCCGCAGAATGTGGAATTGCAGATTTTTGTGTGTCAGAGTTTCTTACGTGCCTCTGTAGCCAGAGAACGCTGCGGTGTCCAGCAGATGGAATCTGCCCTGTTGTCACTGAGCCCTCCTGCCCCACTCCCCAGACCCCAAAGGGAGCTCTGAGGGTACTTCAATGTTCAGCTATATCTGAATTAACCCAAAGTCCTGGCTTTTGTGTGTGTTTTTCATGGGCCCTTCCCCTTCCACAGGTCCGTGAATGAGGCTAAAATAACATAAATGTAACAGAAGCATAAAAATAACACAGGATCTCTTCTCTCGATCCCGGCATCAAAACCAACAGGAACATGTGATGGGATCATGTGAATCCGCGTTACTTTGGCCCCACAAATGGCTCCCTGAGGCCTGTTAAAAAACCCTATGGAAAAACATAAACACAAATACCACAAGTGTCTCAGAATCACAGGATGGTTTGTGTTGGAAAGGAGCTTTAAGGATCATCTAGTCCAAACCCTAAATGTATTTTCCCCATGTTTTCTGCTCTAATCCAAGAGCTGCAGTGTGGGCTTGGGAGGATGTGAGGTGAAGGCTCTTTTCTTGATGAGCATCCCGTTAGAAAAGTATGGAACTCTCTGATGTGGGAGGCTGTTCCTGCTGTGACAGTGGAGAGCAAAGCTGAGACTCCTTCCCTGGTGCAAAGGTAAAATCTGATCAAAGCGAGAATGTGTTGTGGAAAAGTGGAACCAGTGGGAAATACTGAGTAAATTCTGTGGGCTTTACGCAGCTGTAACTCACAGGTGATGCTCCAGTTTTCCTCACATGATGCTGAAAGTGCTCACTGGAAACTTGCACAAGTGAGAGCTGCACATCTCTGTTACAGGTGCTGTTTCTCTGTTTTTGTATCTGTATAAAATGCACAATATTATCTCTACTTATGTTCTAACACAACGGGATCTGCAATCAGCCTGAAATAAAAGGGCAGCCTCTCTGGAAAACCTGAAATTGGGCCCTGAATTGTGGCAGAGAGTAGAAATTCTCAGTTCCTCAGGATTTTCTGGGTTATGAGCAAGACTGTGCTATTTTTTTTTTTTTTTTTTTGGGGGGGGGGTTGTAGTTTATTTAGCATCTCTGCAAGATTTAATGTGATAACTCTTGAGATCTCAGCACACGGAGGTAGAATGTCATAAAGGTGTCTGGTAAACAGCTGTTGCAGCCTCTGCGAGCCGCTGGGAAACTCTGCATCACCGAATTCATGTGGAAGCAGCTGCAGCTTTGGAAGCTTTGGTTTCCTGGATAAATTCCTTGGACATCTACTCCGCTTTGGCAGTTGTGGCCGTGGTGAGCTAAGGATAGGAGTAAAGCCCAGTTGCAGCAGTAGGCTGGACCTTTTATCAACCCCCTGATAACAACAGAAAGGTGGATTCACTTTCAGGCAGTCAGGTCCTGAAGTCTGAGAGGGAAGCATTAACGCCCAGCAGATAATAATGGATCAGGAGAAGTTTTTGTCAAGATTTGCTCTCTAAAGTTGCTTTAATATTGGTAATGTGCATCTCCCTGCTGCAAGATCACCACAAGACCCTGAGAAATATCAAGGCTTAGTAATAATAATTCAGCAGGATTATGAGGGGACAATGTTTTGTTGTGGGTATTCACTTTCTGGCTGTTAGGTTTTCAGAAAACTCAAGTGGCTGGAGCTTTAATAATTATGTTGGATAGCCAAAATTAGCACCTATCTTCAAATAATACCTTTTAAAAAATAAAATCAGAAATGGGCATTGTGCCCAAAGTCATGCTGGAGGATTGCAAAATCCAAAACAGGACCTGAGAGTTTTGCCTGGGCTCCCCAAACTGCCATGAGGCTTAAATGAAAAGTGTGCAGGGAGGAAGGAAAGGCCTCCCTGGATGTTCTGTGCTGCAACAGAGCTCAGCGGGGGGAGCTCAGCAGGGATTTGCACCCAGGGCACAACTCCAGCTCCTTGGAGGTGGAACTCAGCCTTCTCCATGCTCTGATCTCAGGGTGGGTTCATTCCTTCCCCGTGGAGCTGGCGATGCCTCGGATTTGATGGAGAAATTGCGATGACAAAATGCTAAAAGCTCTTGCTCCAGGCTATTTTTAATCTGCTATAGGTGAAAGATCAGAACACATTTTCAGAAGATTTATGGGTGGTACCCTTGCATGGGATAAATGGGAGTTAACAAAATACAGGACATGAGATTTAAACCCTTGACCTGTGACTTTACGAGTCACCACAACTGGATATTACCACATTTATGTTCTGGAGGCAGAGGCTTTGCTCTGAGGGAGTCTCAGAAACGCTCAGCAGCGGTGCAGGGACGTGGTTCTTGCTCAGTCTTTATGGTTTTTTGGTAGGTGATCGGTAGGGAGCTCTCCTCCCCGGCCTTGGTGGGTTTCAGTGCAGAGCATTTCCCAGCAGTTTCCATGCTGGCCGTGCAGTGACACAATTACATGTTTGTGCACAGGAGCACATCTGTGTTTTGTGGAAAGGACGAAGCTGCTTAATGACAGCTCAGCTTGTGCAGCCTCAGCAGTTTTGCTGATCCTTTAATAGTCCAGGCTTTCCAACTGCTTCCAGCTCTGTTCGCTGTGTCCATTGCCGAAACAAGAGCCCTGATGAAGCCAAGAGACTTCAGAAATCCTGGGAAACGCTGTTTTCACCTCAAGTTCAGGGTTCTGCTGAACCAGGCCCTGCAGTGCTGTTGGTGATGTTCACCTTCAACGTGTGCTTCCAAAATTCCACCTCCTCGCCAGGGCCACAGCCCCAATTAGTCCGGGGATTTGTTCTGCATGTGCAAATCTTTTCTTGGGCAAGGAAGTGTCACATGGAGGCTTGGCTGGAGCAAGCAAGCTGTTTAATCTTAAATGGTAATTGTCATCCTCTGGCTAATGATAAGCAATATTATGGCCTGTGTATCAGCTGTAATTAAGCAGTAAGACACAACAAGGTGTATGTTACAGCGAGATAACAGTGCTCGAGAGCCAGTGACCTGCAAAGCCCATTATCTCCCCGCTGCACGAGCCAGGCTGCGCACGTGCGGTCCCCACTGTCCCTCTGCCCCTGCCTGCGGGCTGCTTCTGGGGCAAAAATGGGACGGGGGTTTGTGTTGGTTTTGAACAAAGCTTTTTTTTCGAGCAGTTGATTTCTGCACGTTTAATAAGCCAGCGTGAAACCTTCTAAGGTGTCACTCGCTGAGTTCTGGGCAATGGGCTCCGCTTTGGGGCAGGCCCTGCAGGGCTGTGCTGGCCAGGGAGGGGTGCGGTGTGCAGGGAAGGATTCCCAAGTCCAGCACCAAACCAGCAGTGTCATTTTCTCCAGGAAAGAATTCCCGTTGCTGTCACAGATAGCAGAGGGAGCTGTGCTGTCAGATGGACTTTGTTTCACAGTAGGATTAGTTTTTGGGTAGAATTAAAGGTTGGAGGAGTGAAGTTTGCACTGTTCATGCTGAACACAAAACCTTTCCTGTGGAGGTGCCATTGCCCACATCCTGCAGAGGGACCAAACTGGTGCTGCAGGAGCAGAGAATGAAAACCAGGGTGGCACAAGCACCGGAGCAAAGGGAGTGAGAGCACCTGAGTCCCGGTTCCTGCAGCACAATCCGTGCTCTGTTGTTCAATGTGGGGATCCTGGAAGAGGAAACCCCGGTGCGTGAAACCTCCCAGTGCCAGGGAATGCAGAGCAGGAGCACTTCTGCCCTGCTGAGCCCTGCTCTGCTGCTTGCCCTCATTCCTTGGGTTACCTCTAATGAAAGTTTGCAGGGCAAAACGCTTTGATGTTGATCAGATTTTCAGTTTAAGCATCCCAGACATGGCTCTGCTGCCCCTTGGTATTGGGCTGCTGTGGATAATTGCACAAAATTAAAATACAGTGGATCAGATCACTGCATTTTGTTCCTGTGTAACAGTCTCACACTCAGCTACTCATGTGTTTTCTCCCCCTGGCCATACCAATTAGAAAGTCACTGGGATCTTGGTAAACACACTGCTGACAATTGAGTCTGGACAGAGGGAGAAAAGCAGCAATAAACTGAGGGCAGAACTATCTCATCTAAAGTCTTTTAGCCAGTAATTGCCAGGACAGAATACGTCTGTATGGATTTCCCAAGTTTGGGGTGATGTTACCCATTGGATGGATTCTTATTTGGCCAAATAATAATTTGCCACATCTTTAGAAAGACGTGAGCAGGGTGGACAATCCCTTTTGTGCTGTTTGTTGTCAGAAGCAGCAGTCAGTTCTGAGGGTTGGGATGGCCCTGAGCCCATCTGGACCCTGATTTCAGTGATGTCCTGGATATTGCTGTATTAAAAATATAAATACATAAAGTTAGGCTTGATACAAGAGCAGAGAGACAAGGCAGAGGCCGGAGCCAGCTGTCTGTTCCTCAGAGCCCCTCTCCCGGGTGCGAGTGTTTCTGATTACAGCTGTGCACTGTAAATGCCTGCTCCATGTCTGGGGATAATCCATTCAGAGCAATTACAAGGCATCCGTCACCAGCAGGACCTGAGCCACAGGCTGCTTATCTGGGAAAATTGATGGAAGGGAAGGAGGGAGCGAGGGGAGGAAATCAATGCCTTTCCCCAGTGTTATCTGCCAAATTGAATTAAGCAGCATGGGATCCCTGCACGGGAGCTGCTCGTGGTGTGCTCAGAGCCGGGCAGGGACAGTGGCAGCTGCCCTGGGCTCTGCTCCCTGGCAGCTTCCCGGGCATCCACCGACACCAGCGGGGCTCGGGTGGGCACCAGGAGCTCAGAACTTCCCACGCAGAACCTCCAACCCCACAGCAGCAGGCCCAGGGGGAGCCTCGTGTCTGTTCACCGTCCTGATGTCCAGTCCTGTGTTCTTTTTCTGGAGTAGCCAAAGTCCCATCCCAGTTTTTCCCTGTGGAGTGTTGTAGGGAAGGCAGCAGGGCTGACATCAGCAAAGATGCAGTAATTGCAGGCTGCAGAGCCAGGGCTAGGAAACCTCTGCTGCTTAAAAATGCTGCGTGTGTTGAATCCCTTGGCACTGCAGTGCAATCCTGAGGGTTTGTGGGGGAGTTTAACATGCCAGGAAATGCAGCATGGGAGGTTTGGTGCTGTGCCTTCACCTGCTGCTCCACTCACCTTGTGGGCTGGAGAGGCAACCGAAGGAAATTGGACTTCTCTGTGTGTGCCTGGTCACTTTGGTAAGCAGTGCTGGAATCCGGGAGCTGGATTCGGGAGTGCTGAGCAGCCTGGGAAGGGAGGCTTTGCCTTGCCGGGCCTGCAGCTGGCACTGCAGAGGAGCTGCTGGGTGGGTGCTCCCTGCTGGGACCACGAGCAGCAGGGCTGGAGCTGCAGAGAGGCCCCAGCAGGGCACTGTCACTCGGGATGCCGCAAGGGGAACCCATTGGGGCTGCCAGGAGTGGTTTCACCTGCGGGCTGTGTGGCCAAGAGCTCCATGGGGTACCTGTTTGATCCTTGGCCACAGAAAGAGAAGGGTTTAGTGACCTTTTCTGACAAGCAGACAATAAAGGAATTTCTGTTCCAGGCCTGGAACTGAGCACATGGAGGAACCCAAAACATTGTGTTACAAACAGGGTTTATAAAGGGCTCTTTGTAAACTTCCTTCCCAAGATCATGGTCACTCGAGCTTGTGGTCCTTACGGTGTTTACAGAAAGGAGATTTTGGAGCAGATCTGACCCTTGAAGCAGTGAAACCTCCTTTTCTTTTGACCCGTGGCAGGTTTCCTCTTGTTCCTTGGAGTTTTCCTCAACAGTCCATGGGTGTGGGAGGGCCAGAGGACTGGGATGGCTGGGCCAGGTGGCTCTGGGGCAGTGCTGTAAGGGTGCAATTCTCGCGGTTCCAGGTTGAGGAGCTGACTCAACAGAAAACAAACACAAAAGTAAATCCAAAACGATGAGCCAGGAACCCCAGAGATGCTGTGCAGAACAATTCAGCCCCATCAGTCCAGCCCAGAGAGCTGTGGAAACTTTTCTCCCTCCCCTATAAAAGCGTGTGGGAATTTGCATTGCAGTCAGGTAATACTTAAAGTGCACATAAGCCACTCATAAAAATTCCAGCGGCGTGTACGTCACACAGCTGGGCTTTATTAGCGCCGTGCTCTTCCTCCTGACAGTGCCTCGCAGCTCAGCTCCCCATTAACGCTGCCATTCCTGCCCTTTGCTGCCTCCCAGATTCCTGCCATTTCCCACCCGTCCCATCCCTTCCCTGCAGGATGCGTTTCCTTCGTGGCTTTGCAGCACCCGAGAGGTCTGGTTTGGATCTCTGGGGCACTAAAAGGGCTCCCCTCATCTCTCCCCAAATTCCCTCAGGCCTCTCCCTGCTGTGTGTTGAGCGTCCCTGTGCTCCTCTGCCAGGTTGGGATCAGGAAGCTGCCCACAGGACAAAGGGATCCAGGGAGGAGCTCAGTTTGTCCCCATCTGGGGCATTTTGTGGCCGTTCCTTTCAGCCGTGCCCCACACAAGGTTTGGATTTGCCACGTACACCCCGTGTTTGGGATTCTGTGGTGTTTCCTGATGGCTGGACAACACAAGCTGCTGAATAAGACATGAAAAGTTTTTACTCCGGCCCTCAGGAAATTGGATTTTTATTTCTGATATTTATATTTCTTTCAGCCACTCTGAATTTGGGTCAGTTCAGCTCGCTTTGTTATTGAGCAGGTTCAGGTCTCATTCCTTATCTTCCTCATTCCTAGGAAACTAAAGTTATTCTGGCAGCAGAACCAGAATTTTCAAACCCAGTTAGTTACCCCTTAACCATGAACACAGGACAGCTTGACTGGGCTTTACCAACCTGTGTTCTTGCACTCAGAGATCCTTAGAGACAGAAATCATAATTTTTTCAGCCTCTGCTACTAAGCCTTATCAATCCAAATCTGGTTTGCTATTTGGTTTGTACCGGGAATACCATGACAAGTCTCTCTGAGAAGGATCAGCAGGAGGAAAGTTATTTAAACTTTTAATTTCAGGACCTGTAAGGCTGTGCAGGTGTTAGGACGTGGATGTGGACGGGATATGGGGCACAAGGTCCCTCCCCAAGGACGTGGAGCTGCGTTCAGGACACAAACCCACCCCTTGGAAAGCTGAGTGAGTCACAAATAAGGAGCAGAGATTTATTTTTTTAAGCTCTTTGCTCTTTCTCCAGCTTTTCCACTGCTTTACAAGGGCATTTCAGAAATGTCCCAGAGCTGTGGAAATTCTGCAGCCACTTCTCAGAAAACCATGAGAGAATTATTCTGACATATGTTTCCATCTCCTGCTTTTTGCATTTTCCCCTCTTGTGTTTCTTTTTCTTTGACCTAGAACAAACTTCTCCGCGCTTAAAATTCTCACTATTCCAAAGAAATTTCACTGGAGTGTTTGAATCTCCCCACGCAGGGGAACGCAGTGATCCCAGTGAGATTCCAGGCTCCTTCCAGCAGGGTCCTGCAGAGGATTTTGTGTTCGGTGATGCCTTGGGAAGGGTCACGGGAACACAGGAACCGGGTGCTGTGGGATCGTGGCCTTGGCCCACGGAAGGGGGAGCAGCACCTCAGCAAAGCACAGAGAACTCCAAAAACATCCCAGAGCTCTTTATTTTTTTCTGGACAAACAATTTTATTTTCGGTAATGCGTCTATACACTGTACATTCAGTCACTGTGGTATATAAGCATAGCTATTTTCATACATAATCTCATAAAGTCCTTTATTTTACAATATTATCTGCATCAGGGGAGGGGATGTGGAAAAGGGGGTGGAAAAGGACTATCAAGGTACACAGCGAAATAGATAAATATGCCAAGCTTTTTTCTTATTTTTTTTTAAATCAGGCATTTATAAACAAGAAAGCATACATTACTTACATAAAAATAGTTCTAGAATAGTAGAGTAAGTCATAATATTGTCATTAGCAGCAGCATAGGAGAGACCAGGATAACAAAAATGTGCTGAAATGCTATTGGCTATTATAAATGTAAAGATTTATTTTTCTTCAATTGAAAAAATGTCATTTCTGTGAGTTCTTTCGATTTAAAAAAAAAAAAAAAAACCAAAACCAAAAAAACCAAAACAACACCCAAGCCAACAAAAAAACTTCTCTCTAAAACACATGGACTGCCGAGAGGGCAGAATGGAACAAAAACCAACCTTTTGGTAATAAAATACTTTACAGTGAAAATAAGGACAAATAAAATGCAAATGATGGAGAAAGGTTATAACCCACATTGAAAACTTGCAAAAAGATTTTGTTTTGTTTTTTTTTTCCTAACAGACAGCAAAGGTTCTTCTCAGTTAAAAACACAACTCATAAAACAAGACAACTACCAGGTAAGAAAGAGTTTTGAAAAAGTAAACACCATATACACTTATAATACAACAGTGTAAAATGAAAAAAAGTATTTACAGGTTGAATTTACTTTTAATGTTTTTTTACATTGGCTAGTTCTGTTTGAAAAGCAGAATATTATGTATAGAGTTAGCTGCTCCATAGATATGAATGTTATTGCTGTTGGTTTTTTTTTTCCCTTCGTTAAGTCTTCGTTCAGTAATAGAAACAAGGAGTAATTAAACTGAATATACAAGTAGTAATATATCTGTAGGTACAGGGAGAGTCAACAGCCTGTAGGAAACACCTCTTCTCCCTTGGGACTTCTTCAAGGAAACTAAAGCACAGAGGAGGGGGAGATGAGAGGGGCAGCGGGGCTGGGGGACCCCGCGGGCAGGGCTCCCGCAGCTTTACCGAGGTGTTGCACACACAGGAACGAGCCCCGCGCTCCCCGGCCTCGAGCACCTTCACACGGGGCTGCTCTGCGCCCCCAGCCACACAGACGCTTCTGGTGGCTCTGAATTGGGAATTCGTTACACACCCTGCAGGAACAGCTTCTCCATTCTGCAGGAAGGACGAGCTGACTGGCGAACGTGGTCAGGAAACGCCCGGGGGGTTCAGCCCGAGCCCCTGTGAGCCCTCCTGGGCAGGGGCTGCTGCTGGAGAGGGTTTGTTCCTCTCTCCTTGCACCTGATTTGTCTCACTGCTTTTACCCTCACTGACAGAAACGGCCTTTTGCCCCCAAGGAGCAAACTCTGGGGAGTCTGGGGCGAGCTCAGCTGCAGGAATTGCCTGCAGGGGCGACTGGAACGTGGCGGGAGGAAGGCCCAGCTGTAATTGGGGCAGGGAGGAAGGCCCAGCTGTAATTCTGGTTTGGGGATTCTTTGCTGCCCCTGTGACCCTTTACCTGTGCAGCACAGGTGGGGCTGCATGGTGGTGATTTGCTATTTACTGTTCTGGTTTTTTCCTTTGCAAATCCTGCAGATTTCCTTCCTTCAGGAGCCTCGTGCCCAGTGAGCGACTGCATTTCCCTGCACACAAAACCAAAACTCATGGCGTGCTCAGGTGAGTGGCTTTTCCTGGGAGAAAACAGCTGGACACGGACATGTCACCTTTTTTTTTTTTTGGGTTATAAAGGGAGAGAAACCATCACAGATCGGGCGGAAAAACCCAGACAAGCAAGATTTCCAAAGCCAGGCTTCCATGAGCCGCCCCAGGAGCGGGGTCTGTTCTCTGTGTGTTCCCAACACGGCGGTAAAGCCGAGCACGAGAGCCTTGAAATGCACAGAAATGATCAGCTACAGCTACAGTTGTTTAGTTTCCCTTGAAGAAATAAGTGGATAATACAGATCTGGAAATCATAAGGCTGAGAACATTTTTCTGCATACTGCATAACAAAAGAACCCCTTTACATAAGACAGTAATAATGCCCATTAATGACTATATGGCAGAGTTTAATCCATGCATATGATTTAATAATCGCAGAAAAAAAAAAAACATACAAAGAAAATAAAACCCCACATTAAAAAAAACAAAACAAAACAAACAAACAAAACCTGCTCAAGCATAATCAAAATTCCTTTTGCATTGCACTTTAGAAGGAGATCTGCACCTAGAGCCAGTCTCCAGCATCCCAAACACGTGAGGGCCAACCCCTGTGTCCACAGACAGGTTCAGGTCATTGACTTGGTGTGACTGTTTCTTGCTCCCAACAGTTTTACATTGTCCCAGTAATTCCACTCCTTTCGTATTTCTTCTTTTTTTTTGTACCTAAAACATATATATGAACTTCTTTGTTAATGCTCACAGTTATTATAATGGTTATTATAATGGTTTCAAGCAAACAGCTCTTGTTTAAAAAAAAAAAAATCTCTCTAATGTACTGTAAGTAAATACCATAATTTTAGGATTGGAAGCCGCTTTCTGTCTACTGGGAAATAATTTTGAAGCTTACATAGTTTGCATTAATGTCCAAAAGCAAATAAAGATTACTGGAAATATGTTTCTTCTTTTAGAATAACTTCTGGGTATGATGATGCATAGGGGGTTCTCTTTTTTTTTTTTTAACTTTTTTTTTTTTTTTTTTTATTCTTTAAGGTAAAAAAGTGTCAGCATTGCCTAGAGAAGATGCTGAGAGGAAAAATGAGCTGGAAGGCACATCTGCAGCCCCAGATCACATTTTCACTTGCTTGAGTGTGTCAGAGGTGAGTGTTTATGGGTGAAAATTAACTTTTCTCTTGATCACTAAAGCACCAGCTTGATTTGTTAAGCGCTTTGGGGAGCATCTCTGCTGCTCCCCAGCCTGGGTCAGACACACAGCCACGAAACCAGGATCTGACTGCCCCAGCAGCAGGGGGAACTCCTGCTCCGGGGACTCCGGACCTGCTGGATCCTCCTGGGCTGGCACGGACGCTGATGGGAGGTGGCAGTGGTGGCAGGTTGGGTTCACGGTTTGCACAGCTGTTAGGGCAGAATCTCAAATGCTCGACATGGACTTTTTAGAAACAGGGAATAAAACGCAGAGTAAGATTCTGACAAAGTGCAGGTTGTTGTTTTTTTTTTTTAAAAAAAAAATACATAAAAAACCTCAGCACCACCCCCAAGGCAGTGATGGTTTGCTGCATTGTATCCCGGGGCTGCGGCTTGGATCCCAAAATTAAAGTAATTTCTCTTTTTAAAAACAAAAAAGTTTTTTAAAAAAAGACGTAGGCTTATTCACAGCAGCAAAAATGTTGGGTTTCTGTTCTGTAGTATCCGACACTGCGACGTTGGACTCTCCTTGGGCACAGAAATCCTGACTGACAGTTCAGAATGGAAGCAGGGAAATACTGAATTCGTGGTAAGATGGTGCAACAAGATGAGTTTTCCAGAAAACTGAAAGCTGAAGATTTCAGAATGACTTCAACACACAGATGTCTCTGCTTTGTTCCTCTACCAACTGCTCATCCATTTCCTTCCTTTCCTCCTTTCTCTCTTTCTTTTCCCAAGGCTGAAGCGCTCCTGGGTGAAGTCTCTGAACACAGGGGGGTCTGTGGGGCCAGGCTGGGGCTCTCAATCCAACCCCTTCTCCTCCCCTCGCCCCCTGCACGCTCCTGCAGCTTCCCTTCTTCCTGTGTGCAGGGCAGGAAATGGACAAAATTCATCCTAAGGAAAAAAAATCAACTTGGAAAAGCACTCTGAACTTCTCCTACACCCAGGGGACGGGATGGAACCGCGATGGCTTCCGAGATGGCTGGAAAACTGCTCCTGACATGGCATCATCACCACTGAGGGGCTTCTGCACAAAGAATCCCAAAGCC
Organism: Pomatostomus ruficeps; assembly: GCA_013400735.1. Lineage (NCBI taxonomy): Eukaryota > Metazoa > Chordata > Aves > Passeriformes > Timaliidae > Pomatostomus > Pomatostomus ruficeps. The sequence continues at coordinate 111,703 of VYZT01022016.1, forward strand.
TATAAAGTCTTTAAAAATTGTGCATCGAAGGTTTGTTTTTTGTTTTTATTTTTTTTGTAGGTTTTTTTTTGTTTTGCTTTTAAAGGTTCATTATAAAAATCTCGTTAATTTTTTTTTTTTTTAATACCAAGTCTGTGTAATGAATTATTTTAAATAGCTTATAAGAAAAGTTGGTTTGTTTTGAAATTCCAAAATGTTCCAACAGGCAGGAGAACACAAAGCCACTGCCGTGCTCGCCTTGGACGCCGGGTTTAGCTGGACCACGCTGCTTTGCTCGGAGTTTGCCAGTAGAAAATTTGCTGTGGACTTAAAAGTATTTTGTTTACAAACACTTTGTGTTTTCTAGGCACAGTAAGATGTTGTGCTATATGGATTGGGAAAAAAAAGAGGCGGAATTCAGTGCTTCTGTTCTAGAGAGTAACAACATTTGCCTTCCAACTACTGCGAATCCATATTCCTAAAGTGTGTGCCAGGACACCACTACTCACACGTGCACTCCCAGTCCCACTCTCCCTCCCCGCGCCGGGGGACGAGGGCTCAGTTCTCCATGGGGCTCGAGGTGCTCTCGCTGCTGGGCTGGCTGCTGGCTTTAGGCCACAGCTGTTCCTGAAGTTCCTTCACCACCTTCTCCAGGTGCTCCCGGGCCTCCCGCTCGTGCAGGAGGTCGGCGCGGAGCTGCTCCCGGTCGGCCTCCGCGTGCTGCAGCTTCACCTGCAGGTCCTCGATCTGTGGGGACAGGACAGACGGGGTAGGGCAGGGCCTGGGCCTCCCCACAGGCCTTGCACAGAGTCAGAGACGCAGTAAAATGTGCACTCCAGGCACAGGGGTATCAGGGTTGAGGCGAGGAAGGAATTCCCTGTTCCCGACTTTCTTCCCTGCGAGTGCAGCACAGTGCCTGCTTAGCTCTGAAACCCAAACATTCCCAGCGACTCCAGCTCCAGAAAGGAAGGGGAAAACCAGAAGAGCTAAAAAATAGTTCAGGAAATCCTCAGTGCCACAGCACTCTGGTCCCTTCTTCAAGCGTGGCTGTTACTGCTTTAGGCAGTGACACAGCTCAGCAGTGACACTGCCCAGGGGAGTCACTTCCAGCTCTTTCACAACGATTGGCAATGGAAGTGACCAGAAAGGGCCTTGGCCTGTCCCAGCTATGGATTAAGGCCCTGCAGTGTCCCCACTTTGCTCACAGCAGGACCTGCAGCTGCCCCGCGCCTCCCTGATCTCCCTGTTTGGTGCTTTCTGACAGCAGAGGCAGAGAAAAACCCCAGGACTGGAGGGTGCAAACAGAGCAACAGCACCCTTCGAAAAAGGGAATTTCAGCAGCCAGCAAAGATTGCCCTTTAACAGGGAAAGGAAACCTCTGATGTTTTGGGCTAAAATGCAGGTAAACCTCCCCCCATCCAAGTCTGGATTTCAGTATCAGGGTGAGAAAAAAGAAGGCCTAAACTACAGCTACTCAGTGGGTATTAAGCATCTAATACTTTAAGCTTACACAGAGACATTTTCACCCCGACTGTGCTGTCTTCTCCCACCCTGGCCTGATGCTGTTTCTGTCAGACTGAGCCTGTCTAGAGAACTGTGGTTTCCTCAAAAATAATACGTGACCAACTTCCTGCTGCGCCCCAGGCTGTAGCTGCAAGCATGTATAAAGCTTTAGTTTAAATTTTCTCACTACTTAAGAATTTAAATTATAACAACATCTTATAAAATTCAGCCTTGGGAGTGAGTTATTCACAGGAGTTTTGTGTTTCCAGCTGTGCCAGCCCCGAAACAGGAGCTGCCACGTGCCCTCTGCCCAAGGACAGCTCTGGGGGCTCAGGGGTGGCTGTGACAGGGCTGCTGCAGGGGACACTGCCAGGCCTGGCCTCATTAAAGAGGAATAATTGCCTGCTTGAGTTCTTTCTGAGGTGACTTTTAGCCTTTAAGCTTAGGAAACCTCATCTCTTCCTTCCCAAGGAGGGAATGCATGAGGAGCCTGGAAATCCCAGTGTCACAGAGTGACCCCACAGGACACACCTGAGCCCCCAGCCCAGCCCTGCCCGTGTCCACCTGCGCTGGTGCTGCTCCCCAGGGCCCTGCAGGGAACAACGCCCAGCGCAGCAGCCCCAGGGCGGCTCTGTTTAGTCTGGACACCCCTTATCACCCCTTATCAGTGAGACATCCTGCGATGCTGAGAGGAAGCCCCACATCATTTCCTGCTCCTGGCCAGACGTGTCTCAGCGGCGCGGGCGGCCACTCCCCTTCCCTTATCAGCGCCCTGGAGATTGTGAGCTTTGCTCCGGCGCTTCCCCTCCTCCCTTCGAGCCCTGCAGCTCCCGCTTCAGGCCTGGCAACACCTCCAGGGGCACCTGTGCCTCCCAACAGGCTGCTCCAGCACTCCTGGAATTCCCTCTGCCAGGAGCTTCTCAGGGCTGTGTCAAACCCTGTGAAGTATTTGAAGTATCTATAAATACACACGTGTTACAGCACGTTCAGCAGGAGCTCTGGAGGGCTGCGAGGGCTCCCTCTGACCCCTGCACAGCTCTGTGGCAGGTGCACGGAATGGGGTTAAATTCAGGCCCCGTTTTCTGGAGTCCAGGCTGCCCCTGCCCTCTGTCGGGAGCAGCGCCTGGCGGGGGTGCTGGGGCAGGGGAGGGAGCTGAGGCCCTGCTGCAGCCCCTGTGGCTCTCACCTGTGCTGAGTACTTGGCCCGGAGCCTGCCGGCCTCGCAGCCCTTGTCGCACACCCGGATCTGCCGGGCCTGCTCCAGCTCCCTCTTCAGCCGGATCCGGGACTCGTTGGCCTCCTTCATCTTCTTCTCGTTCTCGGCTCGCAGGCGCTCGATCTCCTTCCGCAGGTTGCGCTTGGCCTCCGTTGCTTCCCTCAGCTTCTCTTTCTTGGCCACTCTCAGGAACTCCAGCTCCTGGGACACAGAAGCAGGTGAGGAGTGAGTGCAGGGAAGCCGAGCTGCGAGGGAAGCCATCCAAACCACATTCCCACCTCCTGCTGCTTGTGACCACGGCAGCCCGTGGCTAAACCCCACTCTGAACTCCGACAAACCCTTCTCCTTTAAATCCCCTGGAGCTCCTGCACTCCAGCTACCCCGAAGCCCAGGATAACAAAAAGCTCGTCGCTCCAGCCCCATTTTGCTTTGTCAAGCAGAATAGCTGCGACCATCTGGGCCTGAATAAAGATGAACTGCAGTTGGAGAGAGCTCCAGCACCAGCTCCACGTTCCAAACCACCCGACTGCAGTGCCTGGGCTGGAGCTGAAGGCTCTGGAGATGCACAGCGCGGAAAGTGCAGCTCTGAGTGTCCTTTGTGTACAGCAAAGCTCGACAGGACATCAGCAATCAGTTCCCTTTCATCAAGCCCCCCCAAAATCCACTCAAGGCAAGGACAAAACACAAGCTGCGTCTGTTCCAGCTCTGGGGTGCTGTAGGTCGCTGGGGTGAGCCCCAAGACTCCTGACAACCAGCCCCTGGACTGCTCTGTCACAAGAGCTGGAAAACTTCAGAATAAAACCTGAAGCTGAATGGAAACCACACTTTGCTCTGGGAACTGCCACTCCCCCTGTCCAGGCTGGGAGCTGCTGCCTTGGAATCTCAAATCCATGAGGGAGCCATTAATTGAAGTGATAACGATCAGGAACCTCAAGGTACAAAGGAAGAAACTCCTAAGTTGTTCAAATACACGTTCACAGCGAGCACAGAGATGTGGCTCACGTTTCCTAAACGGTTAAATTAGAAACTAAAGATCTATTTTTTCCCCCAGAAGCAGCATTTCCTCCCTGCCCGAGTCAAACCCTCCAGCCCCGGCTGCTGTGAAGTAACACTGCAGGGTCATGGGAAATTCACTCTTTTGACAATCTCACTTCCCAGCCAGGCCATTGTTAGCTCGGCCATGCCTCTGGAAGTACAGACAGACTCTGGAAATAGAGACACAGCCCCTGGAAATACAGACTGACCCTGGAAATAGAGACACTGCCCCTGGAAATACACACAGAGCCCCTGGAAATACAGACAGACCCTGGAAATACACACAGCCCCTGGAAATACAGACAGAGCCCCTGGAAGTACAGACACCGCCCCTGGAAATACAGACACACACACCTTCCGTGTGTGGAACTGGGAACCCACCCCTTCCCAAATGGCCAATAATGCTCGGACACCAGAGTCCCCCTGCCCCTGACCCAGGGCTTGATTCAACACTCAGCTGCTTCATGAATTCCTGCCTTAGGTACACACTATTTAGGTATTACTCATAAATGTTGGCTTTTGGATACACAAAGTAAAATGCAGATTTACTGGAACACAAAGGAATTAAGCGATTTGCTCAGGGTGACTAAAAATAAGGAGCACCAGTGCTGGTTTTGTGTGTCCCACACTGGATCAAACCAGGCCCTTGTTTACTCCATCCCATGGATCCCAGCCCCAGCTCCACACAAAATATTCAAAGAGGACACACAGATCTTCTGCGTTGGCTCCAGCTTCTATTTCTCTGCTCTCCTGGTGCCCCAGCTCAAACAAAAGGCAGTTCAGCCATCACTGTGCTCAGCCCTGATCTGCAGCCCTGCCTGACCACTGAGGGAACCGATGGATCCAGGATTTCCAGAAATCAGGAGCTGCTTCCCTGAGCGGAGCCCAGCGGTGCGGCCAGTGGGATGCCTGACAAAGCCCTGACTTCAGCTGTGGCTGTGTCCCAGGAACACCCTCCCTCACAAAGCTCTTAAAACTCCAGCTAAAGCCTCCAGAAATGTTTCCTGTTCAGTGAAATGAAAACAAAATAAACTCTGCTGGACTAGAAGATTTTTCAGTAATGAAAAGATGTTGATTTTGGTAACCATGGATTTATAACCCAAGGAAAAACAGGTGGCAAGCTTAAAAACGTAAGATTGGTTCCTGTACTTTGGTTTCCCGGCTGGATTTACAAACAGAGCTGCAGCAAGGGCTGTTGCTATTTGGGAAAAATGAGGCAATTCCTCCTGCAGAGCTCCCTGCTGGGCTGTACCTGGCAGGGCAGGGCGGCCTTACCTGGTGCAGGCTGCGCTTGGCCTGCAGGGCTGCGTTCAGCTTCTCCTCCTGCTTCACCCTCATCTTCACCACCTCGTGCAGGAACTTCTCTTTGGCTTCTTTGGTGTCCAGGCCGCTGTCCAGGGCCTGCCTGAGGTGCTCCAGCTCGGCCTCCAGCCCGCTGCTGTGCGCGTCGGGGTGCGCGGCCGCCTCGTAGGAGCTGTTGACGGGGGCCGGGGGCTGCATCCCCGGGGAGCTCATGTCCTTGGCAGAGCTGGAGGAGGTGAAGGATGGGGAGGAGAGCGAGGATAAGGAGGAGGTGACTGGAAAACAGAAACATGGAACATTAATTTTAAAATGTCAAAAATTAATACATATATTATACACAACTCATATATATATTATATAACTCAAAACGTGCTGAGGCCCTTTTGTACAGAGACACTTAATAATCAATTTAAAACAAGGAAAGAAAACTAAAAACCTACTCATTTTGTACTTGGATACTTGGAATATGATGAAAACGCAACCATGACTTAAGGGACTGACGATTTGTTTGAACTGTGACTGTGAAGCTCATGTCACAAAGGTACCACTGAGGCACTGGGCTTCCAGAACTGCATTTAAACCCCACAGAAGCTGCACAGGAACTCCCGCAGAAAGCCAAGCCCAAACAAAAGCAGCCACGAGTGTCACTCACATTCTTCCCTGGTTTCTACTTCAATCTCTGCTTCTGACTCCTTGTCCTCCTCAGGGGCGGTGGCCGTGGTGGCCGCGGTGGCCGCAGCCTCGGGGGCGGCCGCGTGCTCCGTGTTGTGTTTCCTCTTCCTGGGCTGGGCAGAGCCCAGGGATTCGCTGCTCCGGGACACCACGGTGGCACAGGGAGGGTTGCTCACGATCTTCTGTTGGGCTGGAGGGGCCAGGGCCACATTGGGGGCCACGGCGTTCTCGAAGCTCTTGTAGGAGTAGAAGCTGGTGCGGAGGGGGAGGCAGAGAGAGGAGGGAACGGTCACAATCCTGGCTTTGGAGAGCTTCCCAAGCCAGTGTCACACTGGGAATGGCAGCGAATGCCACCGAGTTACACCGGCTGAGAACTGCCCCTGGCACCACTCAGTGTTTGCCCTCATTAAACCTGGGATGATGGACACCCCTGAGCACCCCAGACACCCCTGAGCACCCCAGACACCCTACTTTAAAAACAAAGATATGCTTGTAGGCTTTTATCCTTCTAGTTTTCTTTTTTCTTAATCAATCCCCACAGCTTCTAAGAAACTTGTTCGTAAGGGCGGCAAAATATGTTCTCCATAATCCTCCCTAAAAACACCTGATCACTGAAGTCAGACTTTCCAAAGAAATCGTCACCCTCAGGCAGAAATGTGGCTCAGAGGCTTTTCAGACGCAGCAGCTCCAGTCTGGCACAGGAATGTCGAACTGCCCCGGCACTTTCTGTTCCCAGGGTGACACCAAGGTCCCACCTGCTGAGGGTCACTCCCTCAGGCATGCTCCTCCCCGAGAGCAGAGCGTGGCCGCGCTGTCTGGACGGGTCTGACCGGCTGAGGAGCCAGGACCCCCAGGGCCAGGGCATCGGAGGCTTTGGGGACGTCTCTGCTGTCCTCTGGCCTCCCTGGCACTGCGGGATGGGAGAGGATGGAGCTGTGCTGGGAACTCTGCCCACCCTGGGAGCTGCTGCAGGTACCACGGACGGGGGCCTGGGCACGGCTGGCGCTCCCTGCCCACTGCCCCAGGACCGCCACTCCGTCTCCCTTCAAGCAGCAAAGCCCAAGGACTTCGGTGACCGCTCCCCAAGTGACCAGGGCAGCCCCCACCCGGCATTTCCTGGCAGGGGTCACCTGAAGCCCTTTGTGTCTCCTTCCTGCAGATTAAACCCCTGCAGCTGCCAACGCTCTGACTGAGCACGGGGACAAACCCAGAGCCACCTGCCATCCCCAGCCCCTGTCCCAGTGTCCTCACCTGTCGCGGATCAGGGCGGGCAGGTGGCCGGAGAGCTCCTTCTCGCTGGCGGACACCGCGGGGGACCAGGGCCGGAAGGCGGAGAGGCGCTGCCGGGGGTGGACGCAGCCGATGCTCTGGGGACAGGGCAGGCAGTGAGTGACTCCCCAGAGCCTTTTACACCAAGAGCCACCACCCAGGGGGACTGGGGCTTCCCAGGGCACCCTCAGCCATCCCCACAACTGCTTCCCACCGGCCACCACCTCCTCGCTCAGGGGCTGCCCTGGCAGAGGGGAACTGCACTCGTGGGTTTTGTTGGCCAGCGAGCTCGGTGTAGCTTGCAGGGATCACAAACAGCTCCTGAGCCTCACAGGATTCCTGCACCTCAAAGGCACGAGGGAATTCCTTCCTTCCCTGCCACAATCCAGGTCAGTGAGCACTGGAGGGTGGCAAGGAATCCGGGGGGACTGTGTAGCTCAAAGCTTACCAGGGAAAGGACAGGAACGCTCCCAATTTAGAAACCCTGGGCATGTTCCTTCCCTCACTTTCTCCTCTGGTTTCAGCAGTGACGCTTTGTGCCAGTTTGATCTCTCTTGATTACAAAATACTCAACAATCACCTTATTCGATGAACTGGATAAGGACCGTAACCAACTGGACTGTTTCTCCTTCTCAGTAGAAGCTGGAGATTGGGAAGCAGAGTCATCTATTTTGGGCTTTTTGGAAGCAGGAGGATCTGAAGAAACCTGAAACAAAGACAGGCAGGAAAAATCAACATCAGAATTCCTCATTTTGCAATCAGCTTAGAAACAAGCGATAAGGCAAAAGCAAATTTTGTCATTTAAAAGGAAGATGCTCTGGGTGTTTTTCAGCTTTTTCAAACGTAAGGCCAGACAAAGGAGTGCAAACAAGGGGCAGACAGAGGCTGTGACATAACACACTTCACTCCTTCCTGGGAGACGCTCGGGTCAAGTGCGGATGGCGCAGGAGAGATGGGCAGTGATCAAAGCGAGATGCTCGCTCAAGCTGCGGAGAACTGTCGGCCTGTTATGATTTCTGTATGCAGAAAGGTAAGTTTAATGTGGTTGCTGAACTGGAAAGATTATTTTAAACGAGAACAGAACAGACTTTGTTATTCTGTTTGCAGTGGTTGTTATGCCGATGACTTCACTACCCCACAGCTGCAGTGGATTCTGGGGGTGCTGCCAAGAGCTGCTTTGCCTTTTCCACAAGTGGCTCAGCTTGGCCCATAAATCATCCTCAAGCATAAGAAAGCCCTTTGGCAAGCAAAATCCCTTTCCTTCAACACTGTGAAGGAATAAAATTCCTATAGTCCCAGCGTGGCTTGCAAAAAAATTGGTAACTACTGGTTTAACTGGTGCACTGGGGATACCAGCTTGAAGGCCTGCCAGTACAAACACCTCTAACAGCAGGGAGGGAGAAGGTTCTGGACCTTGTGCTGCATCATGACCAGAAATAATAATAAAAAAAATCCCACCCCCGTTTCTATTCCTTTTTCTGTCTTTCTGCAGTTCCGAACTCTCCACCTTTCCCCATTCCCACTCAGCCTGGCTCCCAGAAAGGTGGCAGAACCACGCTGCAGTAATTAATAATTGCTCATATTTGCATTCATTTGTTTCATCTTTTCGTCTCGCTGTGATTTTTGTGGGCAAACAAGTGTTGATCCAGGTGTGTCTGGAGAAGCCGGGGATGGCAGCAGCCCAGGAGCCTGAACCGCTCCAGCCCAGGTGTCCTTCCAGGGACAGAAAGGATCTGATTTGCCCCATCCCTATTCTGGAAGTCAGTCCCCTCGAGGCACCTTCAGGCGGGAGCTCGGGCTGTTTCCTGGGGTGATTACGGAACCCTGAGCACCGCGATTGAAATGAGGCACCTGAAAAGCACCCGCGGAACGGTCCAAATGCCCCTCGCCAGCCTCCAGCCCGAGAGCTCTCTAACTGCGCTCCTCAGCACCCTGATTGGGAGGAAATTACATCCCCGCGTCCGTGCAGCGCCGGCTGCTCCCACGGGAGCCGGGCAGATGATTCCCAGCCCCTGCCAGCCCATCTGGCAGCACCCCCTCCGTGCCCAGCGACGTCACCAAGCCAAGCCCGGAGGGCTCAGCACAGCATTCCCTGGCACCCGGGCCGGGGCAGCTTTCCATAGGCAGCAGATGAGGGAGGATGACATGGGAGGGGACGGGGGGGTGTGTGCAACCCCCAGGACAAAATTAGCCCGTGCCAGTGCCAAATTGCAGCTCGCTGGGATTTGCAGCGGATTCTCCGGGCACAGCTTCGGGCTTCCCCAGGGCTGCCTCCTGCCCGGCCGTGGCACGGGCCCTCCCTCCACCTAGCGAGGAAAAGGCAACCCCGAGCCCCTTCTGCAGAAAACGCAGGACAACGCACTGGAAAAGATTTGTTTTTGCTCTCGGAGATGCTGCCTGTGCAGAATTAGTGACAGCATGGGAAAGGCATTTGGCAAGTGGCTCCCGATCCAGCCCTATCCACTGGGGATGGGGAGCCGAGTGGGGAGGGGAGCTGGGGCTGCAGGGTGGGGAGCGAAGGGGGGCTTGGAATGAGAAAGGCAACAGGTGGCAGGACTCAGCATGGAACCCGGCCCCCCCCCGTCCGTCCGTCCGTCCGTCCTGAACATTCTGTCCAGGCGGGAACGGGACCGGAGCGGGACCGGCACCCCCGGCACCCCGGGCACACCCCGCTCTGGACACGGGAGCGAGCGGCAGCCCCAGAGGGGCTGGGGGGAGATGGTTCCACAGAACGATCCCGTCTGCGTTTCTAAAGGAATCAGCTCCAGCTTTCTCCACTGGCCCCTTCTTTCGAGCCCAGGCTGCCCCCAAGCACCACTCCAAGCACAAAACCTGGGAATTGCTGCTCCCCTTCCACGAGCAGGAGCCCGGCCTGAGCTGGAATCACGGGCTGCAGCGGAAAAGAGCAGCAGAGGAGGGGCGAGCACAGGGAGAACGGGGCTGTGCTCCCCCCGGGGATGGAACGGCACCGGGAAGGAGGCGCTGGGCAGAGCTGCAGCTTCTCCTGACTGGGGTCATCTCCCAGCCCTGGACACTCCTGCCAGCCCAGGGCCGCCCCACGCGGAGCGGCACCGGAGCGGCCCCAGGAATGCTGCCAGCGTGGTTTGGGAACTGCTGCGGGGACCTCTCCAGTCCCTCCATCCCTGTCCCCCGGTTGGTGTTCATGGGAACTGCTGCGGGGACCTCTCCAGTCCCTCCATCCCTGTCCCCCCTGGTTCATTTTCATGGGAACTGCTGTGGGGACCTCTCCAGTCCCTCCATCCCTGTCCCCCCTGGTTCATTTTCATGGGAACTGCTGTGGGGACCTCTCCAGTCCCTCCATCCCTGTCCCCCCGGTTGGTGTTCATGGGAACTGCTGCGGGGACCTCTCCAGTCCCTCCATCCCTGTACCCTGGTTGATTTTCATAGTTCAGGCAGGAGCTGCCTCTTGTGGTTTAAAAAACCCACTTTGGACCGCGGTTTCGCTTTAACAATGTAAAAATGCAACAATTCCAGTAGTTTCTACTACAGGAAGAGACTCAGATGCGGAACAAGACAGACGCTGAACACCAGATCTCCTCTCCGTGTGACTCAGCCATTACATCCCACTCCAGGACACATTCCAGGCACCGCGATACCCCACCGGCACTTCCAGCCCAGCCACAGCAGCCAGCAAACCTTGGTGCTGCTTCAAATGTGGATGATTTGATTTAATTTTTTCCTCTTTGCCAAATAATGAAACACACTGAGTTGCAAAAGAAATACTGAAAATCCGATGCAACTTTCTAGCCGTCTTCATAAATGATTTATGAAACGCTTGAACAAAAACTCGAGAGGACTGAAATAAATATTTCCTTATTTCCTATTCATTTTTATTTCCATTGGAGGCAACTTAATAATCTGCTGTCAAATGGGCTTTGTGCTGGGCACAGCCACTTGTTAATAAACATTTTCTCCAATCCGCAGATGGAAGAAACTTCAGGATACAAAGTGGGCCCAGAAATGCTTATGTGAAATATTTACTTAAGCTCTGGGACTGTTGGTTTGTGAAACAAGTAAATTTTAGGCAAAAAGAGATACAGACAGATTTATAAAGCCCCTAAAAAAAGACTTCGGAGGTACATTCCAAAGGGAAATTTGGGCCTGTGAACTTTGCCAGCCATTTTAAGGCAAACCGAAATGAGGCGGCTCAGCTTGGCCTGCAGCCAGCCAGGGCCACATTTGACATGTCAGATCAAATTTTCTACTTCAATTAAGTATTAGAGTAACAAACCATGAGACCAGTGGAAAGAATTTTTGACCCTCTCCTTCTCAGGAAGACAAACCTGCCCCAGAGCTCGGCACCACGAGCAGACCCAGCAGGTCCAGGTCAGGCACCTCAACAACACCTTTTGCTACAACAGCAATGGAAAATGAACCCAGAAAAAATTCCTGTATTTTAAGATGTGGGAGTGCTCACAGGTAGGATTCCTGGTGCCTGAGTATCTACCCAAATACATTTCCTGAATAATTCACTTTTTCCCTGCTGTATCCCAGTGGAACACACCTGGACTGAGCAAAGGCTTTTGCTCCCTCCTCATCTTTTGCTCCTCTGCCCCAAACCCATGACACGTGGCTCTGAAAACCAGGCTGCTTTTGCCTTGTTAAGAATGAAAACATCAACAAGTGGAAAATATTCAAGATGCCTCCCTACCTGTGGAATTTTTAGTTTAGAATGTACCTTCAAAAATCAGCCCACGCGCCAAACCCTGATCTACCCTCCGTGGATAAAATCTCTGTAACTGGGTCTGAGTTTGGCAATAAATCCCCAACCCTGACTGTGGACACAGACCTGGGCAAACAGGGCAATGGCACAGGTTCGTCTGGGCTGGTCTGTCCCAGGCCAGGGGTGGCTGCATTTCTGTGCTGCTTTCCCCGGAATCCATCCTTGGCCTCGCCCACCCCTCCAGGAGAGGGAGGGGAAATGTGGAATCCTGGCACATCCCGTGGCATCTTCAGGAATTGAAGATTTAACGTCCCCAAAGCTCCTGAGCTATCCCAACACAGAGAAATCTGTATTCCAACCTCTTGAAAAATTAACTGGGGAAATACTGGGAGGCTGAAGAATTCCATTTTTGATTCTAAAGGCAGGTGAACATCAGGAACGACTCCACTGGAAAACCCGCAGCTGGGAAAGAGGGGATGAGCAGAGCAAACACCAACTGGGCTGTAAATCTGCAGAGTCCCCTCACTCTGCCCGGGCTGCTGCTCCTTCCCACCCGGGGAGCTCAGTCACACCCTGAGAACGGGTGGGGCTTCCTGTCCCTCCGGGTTCCCGTCTGGGTGCACAAACGCGGCCGCTTTCTCGGCAGGGCAGCAACCACGGGCTGGGCTGATGCAAACCAGAGCAACCCAGGGAGGCTCTGCCGGGCCCGGAGCTGCCAGACACCAGGTAAAACCACTCCAGAGGAGCGGAGAGCCAACAGGGAGCACCCAGAGCCCCCGAAGGCGCTGCCCGTCCGCATTTCGGGGTGCTCTGAGCTCCAGGAATATGTGCACAAAGCACTGCTGAACAATCGGTGTCTGAGCCCTGCTCCTGCTCACGAAGGGCACGAGAGAAACGCAGAGAGAACTCCCAGGGGCTGTCCCGGGTGGTTCTCCTGGTTCACTCTGGTGGCCACGGACCAGCCCCAGCGGAGCGGCAGACAGAGAACGGGTAACCCCACTGACCCCTTCTGACCGGGTGCCACGACATTTATCTGCTGCTTTCACTTGGAACAGAAGGACGCAAAGTTTTATTTTTAGCCCAGTCCTGGCCCTGAGTGGCCGCTGCTCCTCCAGGAGCGCCCAGGACACGTTCCTGGGGCTCCTGCTGGCACAGGGCGTAGGAAGCTCCCCAGCTGTGTAAAATGGCACTGCAGAAGGAACGGGCCTTGCCCAGCAACAAGGATTCAAATCTCCTTCGGGAGAACACCGAGACCACAATTCCCAACCTGGGAACGGAACTTGGAATTCTCCACGTGCTCCTTTCATGAATCACGGCCTGAGCCTCTCTAAGAACAGCCTGAACCACACGAGAAGGAAGAGGCCTCTGACAGCCTTAAGATTTCTTTCAGCTTTCCAGTTAAAATCAAATTTAAAGATGCCCAGCAGAGGTTTCTTCCATGTGGGAAAAGGACCCTTTATCCACATCCTTTAAGCCTCCAGGAGCACGTCGCCCATGGCCAGAACACTTCTGGCTAAAGCCTCTTTGTGACGTGGTCCAGAAGTGATTAATGAGGTATTAGAGGTCTTTGTAAGGACTGCACTTTCACGTGGATTAGAGGAATAAATATATTCAGGTACAGATTGAAAGCTGGGGAGGGTTGTCTCCATAATAAAAAAAGCTAAAAATAAAGCTGTGCCACGGAGCTGTAAGAAGATTTACTGCTTGTCTACTGTAGATATTTAAAAGAGAGAAAAACCTACCACACTGCAGTGTCAGTTCCAGGGAGCGTATGGAGCATTTGTTTTATTTTTCTTTTTTTTTTTTTCTTTTTCTTTTTTTTTTTTTACAATTTTGGTTTCATTGGGCAGGAATCCAGACTTTCCATCTTCCCGTTTTTCGCTGCTCTGGTGGAAGCACAAGTACTCATCTTCCCCTGTCATTCTGGGACGTGTGATTACGGGAAGTATTTGCTTTCTATTCCTGCCTTCACAGCACATGCTGGCTGCCAGTGTGTCCCCCGAGTGTGACCTGGGGGGAATCTCCAGGAACCACAGGCAGGGAAGGAGCTCTGCAAAATCCCTCCTGGACTGACCTGCTCCCCCTGCCCAGAGCCTCGGGGGCTTTGTCTCCTCCTCAGAGGGGGCTCCTGCCTGTGCAAAAATCAGATTTCTCACTGCAGGAACACCTCCAGCTGGTCTGGGAGAGCTGGATGTGAAGAGGACATGGTTTGGTCATGTGGCAGCACGGGAAGTTCAGCTGAAAAACTGGGAGCTGAGTTTTTCTCTCACCTGTGCAAAAAATCTTTCTATGGAAAACATCCAAAATTTCCAACAGCAAAAGTGAAAAGGGCCTGGGCTGTTTTATTTCAGACACCATCATGGTCTAAAGCAAAGTCCTACAAGTACCCTTTGATGAATTCATTTTGTGAAGGCAAATTTAAATTATTTTCTAGAACACTCTGCATAGCCCCCGGCGTAAGTCATCATCCATTTTCAAAGCTTCTTGGCCAGCATAGAAGAAAGAAAAAAACCCGTTTTCTCTCCTGTCTCAACATTTCTTTCCTTTTATTCCTTTAGCACAAAAATTAGGCCAGATGACATCTGCTGATTGCACTTTTCCTTGGGAGCAAACCCAGGCATTTCTCGCAGGCTGTGCCACAGCAAACCCAGCAAGCACCTCCCCGGCACAGCCCGGAGCACCAACTCCAGCCTGAGGTGCAGGGAGCAAAGGCAAATCTTTCCTATTCCTCACACCCTGGTGAAGCTGCAGGGCCACCGGGGACTCTGCTGCTCCTTGGGAACTTTTCCCCAAGTTCCGTGAAGCTTGGACAGGATGGAGATTCTACCTGGAAACCTGCACTGATAAAAAACACTCAGCCAGCTCACCTGGCTGCTGAATCCCTGACCTCTACAATGATTCTTTTAATTCCCTGTTCTCCTGGTAAATCCATCAGGTAAAATTAAGTCTTTGATACAGATCTGGATCTATAAATCCACACAACTCCTCAAATCTTCCACAAATGATGACTTCTTAAAAGCCACTCTCTTGGTCTCGAAATTCTATGAGTCTTCAGTAGTTGCTCACAAAATCGGTATTTCCCATTCAGAGGGGTTCTGATTCCTCCACGGGCAGGGCACAAACCCACCGTGGAGCTGATTCCCTCTGCCCAGATGGGAACACTGAAATAAGCCAGAAAAAAAGGAAAAGCCACGTGTCAACCACGGGTCAGCGTTAAATCCTCAAGTGAAGCACCCCTGATTCTCCTGATTTTTCTGGGGAAGAAGCCTCTGCAGAGAGCTGATCATTTGTTACACGATGTGCTTGCCTCTGGCCTCCTGGCTGATGCAACTGGAAGCCTCTTTTCCACTGGCCAAGAGTTTGTTTTGCCCTTCCAGTGGAAACTGAAAGTTCCAGCTTGAAAAGAATTCCCTGCGCTGTGGTTTAAACCAAACCAAACCAGCTGCACTGCCCCTTCCCCGCGGCTGAGCAGAGCCTGTCCCAGCACATAGGGGCAGAGGGGCTGGGCACAGGGAATGGCCCCTTTCCCGGCTGCTTCCACCGGCAGCAGCTGCCTGGAACCCCGGGATGCCCTGTCAGGACCAAGGGAAGTGAGGGAAACACGGACAGGGATCTGTGCTGTGTCCCAGGAAAACAGGGAGCGCTTCTGGCACTGGGACAGAACCACGGGGAGGGAGGTGATGCCCTGGGGCTCATCAAGGAAAAGCAGAATTTCCTCTGGGGACAGCCTTGCTTTGCCCAGCCGCTGCTTGTGAGGTCACAGGTCTGGTAATTCAAAAGCCGTTTGAGAACAAAATTCTCTCCTCACGTTTTCTCTGCAATGCCAGGAGGCTCCCCTGCTGCAACTGCACTCGGGTTCCAGCTCCAAACTCTCCCAGGCATCCGCTCCTGGGCTGTGGAGACAACGTCCACTCTGCCAGCCAAGAGCCTCCGTTTAGGCTCCACTGTGACAGAAAAGGACAAGTGTTCCTTCCCCCTGTGACTCCCACCAATCCCAGCACAGTTCAGGGAGCCAAGAAAGGAGACAGGGAGCTCTAGAAGCGATAAAACTGAGGGGCTTTTGATGCTCTTCGGTCAAACTCCTCTGCAGCACCTGGGCACGGAGCTGCCAAGCCCTGATTTGGGTCTCCCCCAACTCCTCCGGTGGAATTCCCTCCAACACCTTCACAAAGTCACTGTCACATCACCCCAGAGGCAGAATTTTCTGCCCCACCCAGCGCCCAGCACACTTTTTAAACCCAAGACTGCTTTACATAAATAGCAGTGAAAGTCAATACATCGACCATGGATTAATTGTTACAAATCCTATTAAGGGCACAAGGCAGCGCCATGGAAAACCCCCAGTCCCAGTGAAAAAAAAAACAGAGCAAGGCCTCAGATATCTAAAAACTCACACCTTGAGTCTTTTTCTTAGAAGATGACTGAAGAAGAGGAGTAACCATACAGTTACAGATATTTCAGGTGCCAATGGCTCTAAGGTACTGAGCAAATTTAATACCCTTCAAAGGAACTCGATTTTCAATCAAGCGCTGTGAGAACACACTGAGGAGCAACTTCTCCACACACAGAAGAGAGGAAAAACCTCAATTCTTTGCTTACAAAATGTTTGGAAAGCTGCAGACAGGCAGATGCTTCCCTAAGCAGCCACCAAGCGTGGTGCTCGGCAGTTCTCAGAAAGGCACAAGAAGCTCATCCACTTTAAGTAACAGTTATTACTCCTGAACCGTCCCCAGAGCTGCCGGGATCAAGGCAGACAACCAATTACAGCCTGAGACTGCCAAAGCCTATTTTGCTGCCTTTAGAAATAAGCACCACGTGCTCCTTCCACCCGACGTGGAGCTGAGGGGGGGGTACAGGTGGTTTAAGGAAGGAGGAGGAGGAGGGATGGAGGAGACGAGAGGAGAGGGCCCTTGAGTTTGCTCTTTGTCCCAAAGCCAAGCAGCAAAGCAGCTCTGCTGCGCCAGGCAGGGTTTGCTCTGGAGGAACCTCCCACGTTCCAGGGAGTGATTTGCCTGCACAGAATCAATTTGAGCCACGACATCCACCAGGCAGGGGTGATGCGCTCAGAAAAGGGGTTTTGTCCTTCAGAAGGCCTGGTCACCTTGAGAGAGGAGAAACACTTCCCACAGTCACCAAAAAATGGAAATAACTGAGCAAAATCCCACGGTGGGAGTGCTGGGGTGTCCTGTGCGGGGCCAGCAGCTGGACTGGGATGATCCTGGTGGGTCCTGTCCAGCTCAGGATATTCTGTGAAATGTTATCCTCTCCACTGGGATGTTCAACGTGAACACCGGCACAGCAGAAGCAGCCTTTACCATCCAATAGACAGAATTTGGACAAAAAGCCCACCCGTTTCTCTCCTTGTTCCCAGCAGAAATTCACCTTTTGACTACAGGGAGGAGATCTGAGAGGAAATGCCCACTGAATGGATGTGAATATGGAGAGAGAAAGACACAACATTGCAAAAAACCTACTCTGGGTAACATCAAACGAGGCGGTGAAAGGTAATTTGAAGGGAAAAACAGAAGGGGAATAGGATGGACAGAAGGGGGAATCTGGGACACTAGGAGAGGCTTCCAGGTGTTGTGTAACAGGAGAGATTTGAAGCCTTTAGGGGAGCAGGGCTGAGAGCAGCAAGACTGCGCAGCCCCGGGGGCTGTGTCTGCCACAGCTCTGCTCACAGGAGAGCGGGCCAGGGAGGTGTAACCGGGCACCCTCCACAGGCACCAGGAAACTCCTGCCTCCCCTCCCCTCTGCATCCCCTCAGTGCCAACGGGGGGCTCGGAACGCCCAGAGTCCCCAAAAGGGCTCCACTGCCCCCCAAACCCGACCCTTCTGCTGAGAACCCCCGAGGCCCTGCCTGGCCCCAGCGCATCCTCCCCGAGCACTTGGAGCCCTGTTTGCCTGTGTTCAGCGTTAACAGGCTCTAAACTCGGATTTTTAGCACTGCACGGCGGAGTTTAGGCCGGGCCTGGGGGATGCACAAGCCCTGTTTGTGGCGCCCCAGCCATAAACTCGGCCCCTGGCGGTGCTGGGCTTGGCTCGCACCCCTCACTCTGCTGGTACAATGCAAGTTCTATTCCACACCCCCATCCCGGGCGTGCAATGGGCCTGACCCCTATAAAGATGGTCAAATAAATATCTGGTGACCTCACAAGTATGAAAATAAGCTTATTTGAAAGAAAAAGTATATCTTCAGGGGGTTTGGCAGTAACTTTCAATTATTTTTAATTGCCTGGAAAATTAAAGTAAGAAAATAGTGTGGTATAAATGTTAGGGCACATTATTAAGCCGTTTTCATAATATCTTAGCCATAAGCTTAACAGACAAAAAGGGTTTTTTTAAGCCTGGGTCATCTGTTCAATATGAATGGCCTGTCTGTTCCCAGACTTCCTCAAGGGGTAACTGAACTGAAATATTCCGTGATAGAAACCAGACTCGGTTTGACCTGGTAGGCAACGAGAACTCCACGGAACCTTCAAGCTTTGGGTTTAATTACAAACCACCACGGAGCCTGGACTGCAGCCTGAGATCAGAAACACAAAAAGGAGTTGAGGGAAAGTTTGGAGCCCTAAATGCCAACATCCCCTACTTTGCTCAAACCATGAGACAGAGTTTTTTCTTCTTATTGTCAACACAACCAACTCCCAAAGTCAGCGAGACTTCCAAGGAACCAGCCCGAGGCTGCCTTTCCTTCTGTCCTTCTGCTGCCACAACCCTGACACTGCCCCAAACCCAGCACGGGGACCAGCACAGAGCTGAATTCCCGGCTCCCAGGTGTTATTTTTCATTTGTTTCTTTAGTCTGATGCTTGGAAGCCTCAGACCCGCTCGGGCTGAGCTTTTCTGGGGCAGCCTCTAACGCAGGGACTGACACACACCAGGCTCTGGGAAGCGCTGGAGTTCAAACCCTCGTGAGCAGCTGAGCCCTGGTGAAGCCAGGCCTTGCAGAAGGCAGAGGTTTGTGGTGCTCCGTGTCCTGGGCAGAGCAGGACTGGGGTGTGTTTTGGCCAGAGCAGTGATGTAAATTGGCAGTCACAGCCGGACCTAAACGTCCTGGGTCAAGGAAAAGCCCGACTCAGACCCCGGCTCCACGGGAGCAGACGCTGTCACATCACTGGGAGCTACTCAGTGACACAAGAGGTTCCCAGGCTCTGCATTTCAGCGCTGTTTTCCTACATCCAGCATGCAAGGAATGACAAATAAATAACAAATCAGGGAAGGAGGTGGTGTGCGTCCATCTAGAACAGGGACAGGAAATCTCTGTCCGATGCCAGGAGCTGAAGTGAGGGTGGATCATGCACAGAAGGGACTGAGTAACCACAGGCTGAGTCTGCAGGAAGCTGCAGTAACGTGGGTGAGGGGCTCAGGTCTGCGGGGTGGCAACAGCAGTGTCCGATATCCGCAGTCAGACACCAACTCCCTGGCTCCTGGGAGCAAGAGAACTCCCAGTCATTCCCCAGAGGACAGATCTGGCACCAGGTCCTGTGCTGCTGCTCCCTGTGGGGCACTGTCTATTCCTGGGCCGCTCCATCACCAAATATCCCAGACCAGGGCGCTCAGTCAGGTGCCTGCACTTGCTACAGAGAGACAGGGATGAACACCAGGAAAATGTGTGGGAAAAGGGCCTGACATGTCCCCAAAAGCAGCAGTGGAAACCGAGGCAGAGCATCCCTGCCAGTGTCACTCCTCCCGGCAGCACAGTCAGTCCCATCCCCGTGAGGAATCAAACAACAATGCAGCCCTGGGAGATGGGCAATCCCAGGGTTTGCTTTGATCTTTGGGGATCCCCATAAGGATAATTTAATAATTCGTACACTGCCACAGCTTTACTTGCTTTAAAGGATGTCTAAAGAAGCACAAAACTCTGAGAACAAACTGCTTTAAGGATTTCACGTATTTGCAACTCGCCAGTCACTGGTGTGGCTCGTCACACTGAAACACCAAAGGAAAAAAGTGCACAAGTCAAGCATGAAGGAAAGATCTGGAACGAGACCGATCCCCTTGTTCACTTGTGCAGCCCAACAGAAAAGGAGAGCCCGGACAGACAAAGCCCTGGAGCAGAGGTTGCTGTTACAAGGTGACACCAGGAGAGATGTTCCAGCTAAAGCTCTGTATTCCATTTGCTGCCTGCTTCACTGTGGCGCTGTCAACAACCCCAACCCCTGAATCCCTACCCACCTCACAGTACAGCTCTCTCTGTCCCATTTCTCTGAGATTATTAAAAACCCCAGACAGGTAAACGGGAAGGTTTAACAGAATACACCGGTGTCAGGTGAAGCCCGAGCAGAGCTGGACAGAGCAGGGAGGATCACCTGGTCCCCGTCCCAGTGGGACAGGGTGGCACCCGCTGCTGAAAATCCCTTCTCTCTCCATGCACGGCAGGAGGAGGTGAGGAACCACAGAGAAACCAAGGAAAAGAGGACAAAATCCGAATCCTGCTCTCCACAAGGCCAAGTTCAGCCATAAGAAACAGCCTGAGCTGTACAGAAACAGCTGCAAATGGAGCAGGGAATGGGGACAACGCAGCAACTCTCAGGAGAAGGGAGAGAACGAGCACTGGAAATGCCAAAGAGAATCCCAAACCTTCATGAACGAACACAGATTGATTTTGAGGGAGAGGAGGTGCTCATTGCTCGGCGGGAGCAGGAGAAGGAGCTGGGGCAGGCAGGAGGACCCTGCCGGGCTCAGCTGTTCAGGGCAGCAGCTGTCCCCAAACCCTCATCACAGGGAAGGAGCCAGGAGGTCACGGGAGTCACGATTATTTGGAATGAAGAGGGGAAACAATGGGCTGGGGCCCTCTGTCTCCTTGCCTTTCTCGTGTCTTTTGTGAGCTGCTGCCTTCCCAGAATCGCTGCCTGCGCTCGGGGCGGCGCAGGGGCTGGGTCTGGACAGGCCTTTTCCCCTGCAGCCCCACAATTTGAAAGGGGAAGTGACACCTCCAGCCCCCGGCTGTGTGCCTGGCTCCCCAGCACCTCTGCAACACCTTGGAGGCTTTAAGCTTCAGCAAGAGGTAGAAAAAAGCTCAGAGACCCAGTTCCATGAAATTTATCTCCTCTGAGCCCTCAGTCAGTGCAGACACGCCTTGCCTGGACCAGCAGGGATGAACACAGAGCCTGCTGAAAGCTGCACTGTGAGTAATATTGGGGTAAATCTGAGATCAGAGAAAACACATTTCTTGTTTTAAGTGGTGTTTCCCCCCTTTTTTCTCTCCACACAACTTCAATATTGATCCACAGGCTAAGGATTGCTGTAAGGTGCCACTGGAATTGTTTACTGGGATAGTTCTTGTGTTATAATCCTGGTAAAGAGACCCACATATGGATTTGAATAACATCTTTGACGGAGATTGAGTGCAGTGAGGTGACAGACGGATTGAAAGAAGATTAAAACTCATGAGATCGCCCAACTCCCAGGCAAAGCACAACAACTCCTCCCTGTCCTGCACCCTAACACACCTGATCCCGACCCTGCTAAGAGGCACAAGAACGAAACCCAGCCAAACCCAGGTTTCACTCCTGGGACAGGTTTGGGGTGTTTGCTCAGGAGATGCAGCCACGGCAGAGTTTGGGGATCCCCCGGAGAGGCTGGAGAGCAGCGCCAGGGATGCACCAGCCTCCCTGGGAAACCTGCAGCTCCCAGTTTTCCCTAATGGTATTTGGCTTGGCTTGGTTTTCTGAACGGCTGCTGCTCTCAGGTTCACCAGGAGACATGTTTCTCTAAGCTGATTTCTCTGTGGCTGAGGATTTAATCAGATCAAAGCAGCGATTAAAATATGGGCTACAACCACGAGCCTTAAAGGGAGAGCTCCAACACCGAGCTCCAACCGAGCTCTCCCCCTTAAAATCCAAGGAGAAGCAACATCTATCTCTGGCAAATGTATGCTTTCAAAAAAACTTGGATTTTTGCTCCTTCTGGGTCACCTTTCCTCTCGATAGGGTGCGAAGCTCCTGGCAAGTACCGAGGAATGAAGAAATGCAAATGAATTAAGGGCTGCAGTTAATGTGAATGCATTAACACCACCAAGACACCCTGCAAGGTGGGTTTGCCGACACTCCCCTCGCTCCGACACATCCACTGCAACCTTCCCGCACGGCTCCCTCAGACCCTGTCAGTGCTCCTGACATTCTCTCCTGCAGCTTTCCACTCGCTGCTTGGTAGGTCTGTGGTTCCTTTCATCCATCCAAAGACAGCACGATAGCATGTTGGGAGCGGTGAGAAACAGGATTCTAAAAAATGTAAATGGAGCAGCATTTCCACAGCTCCACACAGAGCAAACCAGAGCAACCCAAACATTATGGCCAAAAACGCCTTTTTAGTGACAATTAGTCTCAGAAACGAGGCCTGATTTCCAGTGACCACGACCTGCATGAGGAGCTGTGCCACCAGAGCCACGAGCCCATCCCAGCTCCCTCCTGCACAACACCAGCAGCCCCAGTGACTCGCTCGGCTGCCGGGTTCTGGCTCCTGCTCCCCGGGCACGGGCAGCTTGGATGGGATTGTTCCCAAAGGTGCAGCCCAAGAACAGCCGCTCCCGAACCCCGGGGAAGCTCTGCAGCAGCAGTGCCACGGGGTATTGGGAGTTCTTGGAGAAGTGCACGTTCCACCAGGAGTCAATATTTATTTGTTACGCCGACTTGGCAGCTCAGCCCTCTCCTCACTTCCATCACTGTGACACCTTTGAGATACCAGCTCCTTGGTATGTGGGATAACATCTTCTTCCAAGCTATTCTTGACACTCCACTCCTACTCCTCTTCTATGTGTTTAACCATTTTAAAGCTGATTTGGGTCATGACTAATAGAATTAGCTACTAAAATCATGTGCTGGCAGCAGCAGACATTGTAGAGCCAGCAGGACCCACGTGGAACGCAAGTCGAGGCAGCTCCAGCTGGGTGGGAAAGCAGCCACGCTGGTGTGTGCTTTCTTCACCTTTTTAAAGAGAATTAAAGCTGGACAAAAACCCCACCAAACCCCCCAAACCTCAGCTTCGCTCCTTTTAGAGCCAATTTCTTTAGTTTGCGTGTCGGTCTAAACCCAAAACAAGGGCAGATGAAGTCGTCCCCAAGCACTGCTGGGAGTGAGGACACGGAACAAGTAAATGCCAACTGCCCGGTTTTAAGCTCTACTGAATTAAAGCCGGCACAAGTGTTTTAAATGTAGGGTCACAGCCTTGGGGTTTGTGCAAAACTCACTGGTTCCACCTGATTTCACCTCACTGTAGCCCACGTGAGGGGCACACGCCCTTCTCATGGACATTTCCAACAACTCTTCCTCGTTTTCCCAGAAAAAAAATTAAAATAAAAGAAGAGCACAGCCCCCTTCTCCCCGCTGTGACATTTGGAGAACGATCTGCCCATCAGCTTTAGGGCAGGACGGAGTTCCACAGCCCTGAAGGTCAGCAGCACTGGATTTTATTCCTGGCTCTGCCTCTGACGTTCTTTGAATGGCTTTAGGTAAATCAAACGCAAACATTAAAAAATGTAAACGGTGTCACAGTTGCTGAAGGAGTTTGGTGTTTTCCAGCAGAAGGCACTACAGAAACAAGACTGATGTTTTCATAGCAAACAAACCCCAAAGAACCTCCTTTTTCCTAATTCTTTAATAGCGTTAAACACCACTAATTCCAGCTGGCAAACAATTCAAGATGCAGCTCGTGAGTTTTGTCTCATACGTGTTGAACATTCAGTTTTCAAACCTTTGACTGCCACTTGCCAAGAGCTGCAGGAAACTGCTGCAGGACGTAGTTGTGGGAACTCCCAACAACTCCAAAGGGCTCCGTTCATCCTTCTGAACAAAAGCATGGAGCTCAGTGGAAAACAAGATTTAAGTCAGTCTAAGATAAAGTTCTCCAAAACTGGACACTCCACAGGAGTTGCTGGTTTTTGGCTCCTTTTCCTGTCACATCTCACACATCCCTACGGATTCCTGTTTGCTCTGTTCTCCAACACTGAGTCCCGGTGCCAAGTTCAAACCCGAGCCCTGATATGTGGAATATATTATTTAAAATTGGGTTTACCGTAGGTATCATCTGCTTTTAGATGTTTCCACGGGGCTGCCTGTGTCTGAGGGAGTTGTCCAGATTCCCTTGCAGGTACTTCTGGACTGCAATTCCCCCTGAAGGAGATGCTGTAAATTCTGCAGATAATTCATCAGCCAGCACTGTCTTAGACACCCACGCTGGAGCCCGGCAGTAACTCAGTCCTGGGTTTATCCCGGTTCAGGGACAAGACTCTGCAGAGAGAAGTGTCTGAACATCCTCAAAAACCTGTTCAAAACCCCTGTGGAGACTGGTCCCCGTCTAAAGGGGCAATATTGAAGCATCTTTTCTGCCAGCTCCCTCCTGTCAGCTGACTGAGGTTTGTTCACATCTTAGACAACACTTTTATGCCTCATGCATAAGTCAGATTTATTTTTGTGGTGTTTTCTCCTCCACACAAAACAACAAGTCTAAAGAATTCTTTTAATGAATGGCCCTCTTTTAATGATTACATTTTTCAGGGGAACCAAAGTGATCTGGTTCAGAACCACAAGGAAACCAAGGTACATTTGTCCCCACAGACAGAAAGCCCGGGGGGAAGGAATGAGGGAGTGAAAGGCGGCTCCTTCCTGTGGGCAAAGATGTTTTAATAAAAATGCCTGAAACTGCACCCAAAATGCAGACTACAAATAAAGCAAATTATCCTGGTGTAAAGGTGGCTGAGCCATCACACGCAGGTGACACTGTCTGAAAGGGTTTTACCGCTCCAGCCACACGCCTGAATCATTTCACGGCGATTTTACCCTTCCTGATGGGTTTATTGACAGCATTATTACGAGGAGGTTACAATTCTGCAGGAATCATCAAGGGTCTGACTAATGAACACACAGCCCTGGAGGGACACTGAGCAACTGAACTACGCACACTCCTTGTTTTTCCCCAGAAAGGAACCCCCAAACTCATCCCCGGGACAGCAAGGCCACCAAGCCATCCCACGGAGTCTCCTAACGGAGCCTTGAGGTTGCAGTTTCTGCTCTGTGTCCTCTGCCTCCGCTCTCTCCGATGGCAGATCCCATTAAAGGCACGATCAATGTTTCTGTCTGGCTCTCCCCCACGCCGTGCCAGGGCCCCCCTGCTCCGTGCCCCCGGATCTGGGAGAGGCCAGGGAATCCTGGCTGCCGGCCCGCGCGCCGTCGATACGCCACGGGCACGGCGGCTGCAACAGCCCAGCAGCTCTTTGCCTCCTTTGCTCTCCTCCTGGCTCCCCCTCAAGCCTCCTGCTTAGCCAGAGCGATCCCTACAACGATTAAAATTTGCCGAGGTGCAAAACAAAAATAGCAGAGACACAACCTGGGTGAGGCCGTAGCTGCCTGAGCCGCTGAGGTCTCACCTGAGGGGCTGAACTCCATCAACCCCTCCTGAGGATTCCAGAATCACATTTGGATTTCAATAAAAGTGCCTCAAATGGCCCAAAAGACCCCCCACAGAACTGTCAGTTTACTCCAGCCCAAGGACACAGCCAGCTGTATGTTACTGTGAGGCTGTGCTTCAATCTTGTGGGAAATGTAAAGTTTGGATTCCACCCTAAAATCATGTGAGATTCAAGAATCAATGCAAGGGAATCAATTGCGTCTGGAAGACAAATCAGGTCTCCAAAAGTTCTGCTCTCCAAAAGTTATCCCCTCAGTGCCACAGCCCTGGGCCTCAGCACGGCCGCCGCTCAGTTCTCACAACTGGGACCATTTCCCAGGGGATTAATTCCCACTCCCAAATGGATTTGAGGGCAGAGCAAAGACTCTGAACTCCCTGCTCCACAGAGGAACAGCCACTTTCTCTATAAAACAAATGCTCCAGGGCACAAGTGCCATGAAATCCCCTCGAGTGCTCTTCCCAGAGCAGGAAGGAAATCCATTCCCAAGGCTCCTGTGTCCCGGGCTCCCCCAAGACAGCACAGAGGGAGACCCAGCAGCTCCCAGCTTTGCTGAGGGACCAAAGCCGAGCATTTCAGCCTCTGCCAGCAGCCCCCAGGACGTGCAGGGATGAGGGCAGCAGGGCAGGTGTCTGTGGAAGCAGAGAGGAACCACCGAGTCTCCAGGGAGGATGGACGGCAGAGGAGGAGGGGAATGATTGTGGTTGAGAAAAGGGAAGGGGTTGGTCGAGAGAAATGCTATAAAAGCACCATGACGACAGAAGAGGGTGATGGAAAGGTCAGTCCCTTTCAATAATGCTCTTTTTTTCTTGCCCAAATGAAATACTTGGCCACGTCCACCGGCAGAGTTCAGCTGGAGGTAAATGACCAGACAGGGGGGCCATAAACCGTCTCGAGATGATGCTGTTCTGGGGCTGCCCTGCCCTTCCAGCCCTTCCACCACGGCAATTCCCACAGCAGAAACCTCCAAAACTGCACCCAACCAAAGGTGCTCCCGTGCACCTCACCGGGCTGGACCTCAGCCTCCTCCAGGGAGGGAAGGGCTGAGCTGGAGCCGTCCCGAGGGAGGATTCAGGAGCGAGCACGAAGGGATTTTCAATAATGAGCCGGTGATTAATCCTGACAGACATGCAGCCCTTGGAATTGCTTTTCAGCTGCTACTGGTAGGTGGTCAAATTATACCTTTCCATCACATTTCCCACTATGCTGCACATCTCCTCGGTACATTTTCTCATGAAACACTGGCAGGATTCAGAACAATTAAACCTAACGACTGAGTAATTCCCACTCCTTCCCCCCCTCCCCAATATGAAATCATTCTTTCGAGTGCTTTAGGAAAATAAATGTAAGCTCTAGAGCTCCCAGTCAGTATGAACGGACCAAAATGGTGCATTGTAACAGGAGATGCAACACAAAGATTTACTGTTTCCCGGAGCGGGTGCTGGAGCCAGCTGAATGGTCACTGAAAGTTTTCAGCTATGCATGACAGGTGGAAAAGCTTTCAGGGAAAAAAAATAAATTATTGTATAGTGACTGGTTCTGATATTATACAAATGAGAGCATTTCCTGCCTATCACAAACTTCCTTAACGCTGGAAGGGGTTTTTTTTTTCACTGTTATTTATTTGCTGACAACTGATTTATTTCTTAATTTATTTCCTAAGAGCACAGGAGTGGTGGCACATAAGCAAATATGTCAGGGAGCAAATGTACAGCCCGGACATATATTCCTGTAAGGCCAGGGTGGCTCTGCATTCAGTGATTCAGCTTCCCCTTCACCTCTATTTATGTATTTACAGGAACTGAAAGTCTTTTATCAAAGTAGCTGCTGCAAGGCAAATCCAAACCCCGTTTTGCCTGCAGTAATGTGTTTGCTTTCAAAAGAGGGGAGGGGGCAGAACGCTGTCATCAGTTCTTACCTCCACTGAACAAGCTGGTTTCTATTTTATTTATCATTTGTTTTTCCCCCCCATGCACTCGTGGAGTTGTTCCTCCCGTTCCAAGTTTAATTTTAATACACATGACCTCAGCATGTATAAAGAATATGTAAAAAGTTTTTTTTTTTTTTCCCCTCCAGATCCTAAAACTTCAGCTCATCCCTGGCGAATTCTCTGTCACCCCTGTCCCCAGTGACATCAGCTCTCCTCTCACGGTCACCGGTGTAGGGGAGGGAACCAAAGGGATGCTTGATCCAGCACTCTGCTGCCATTGAGCATCAATAATACTAAAACATTTCACTTTTTCACCAAAAATTAGAGGAAATGCTAAACGAAAATGAATCACAGGGCGTTGTCGTTACTCTTCTCGGAAAACTTATTTACCAGGAATGAGTAAATAATAAAAAAAAGAGAAAAATGCTTTATATGAACATGAAGTTTGGATGGCAATGCCTACGGTTTCTAGGTTTACAACCTGTTCTAGGGCTCTCACAAGTTTAGCCACGAAAAGGCTTTAGGAAATGGCTGACAGCTCTGCTCCCTTCGCTGCTCAGCCACTATCACAGGGTGCATTCTCATGCATATTTCCCATCAATACCATTTGATAATCCCGTCTACAACCTGTGCAGAAGGAGCGGTGCAGCTCGGTGGGTATTTAAAGAACAGCATGAAAATGGGATGTTTGGATGTGCCGAGCAGGGAGAAGAGGGGGGGAAAGGCAGGGACGGAGCAGAGGAGCACAGGCAGTAATTATAACAATACCCTGTGCCTCGCGAAGTGTTCCATAGCGTGACTCATTAGATCCTAACAATGCCTGCGAGATAGGAAGTGTCATTATCACTGCTTAATAAGCGGGGGAAACTGAGGTAGGAAGAAAGAGAACGTTCTTGTCCAAGGTCACCGAGCAAACAGCCCCGGCGCAAGCAGGATCCCATTTTCCACCCGCCAGCCCCGCGATTCCCCCCGGAGCAGCGACCCTTCCCCTGAGGAATCACCGAGCCCCCTCCCGCAGCATCCTCCCCGCTACAGCTCCGTGAAGAGATCACCAGAATGGAAAAGAATTTGAGCTGTTAAATTACATAAGTGTGTAGTCACCACCTAGCAATGGAGAAAAAAGGGCTGGATATTTTCAGTTACAACTAGATTTTCTAACCAGATGGCCAGAAGAACTGACGTCACTCACATTCCAAATTACAGAGCTGCTTGAAAGCTGCTCCAGCATTAAGGATGCACCAGGGCTGCCTTCTAAGTCAGTTCTCCAAACCCCTTTCTGCACAGAGATCGGGAGGGGTTTTGACATCACTTTTGCTACGCTGTTGAAAATCTGCTCCTTTCGGGACGCACCTGTCCCAGGCTCCCTCAGGGATGCTCACATCTCCTCTTCCTGGAATGAGGCCCCAGTTCAGGCTTAGCATTTAACGCTCACCAGGGTCCTCAAAAATCCTGAACTTGGGAAGTTTTTTAACTTTCACTGAAAACTTCACAGACAGAACCGTCCTCTGACACTGACTGCTCGTATTTAGCTCACCTGATCAGCTGGGTTTTGGCTCCAGATGAAAATCTCAGCAAACATAGGAGCCCAGGCAGGGCAACAAGACAAGGGGAAAAAAGGAAGCAGGAAGTGCAGACCTGTCTGTTCTGAAATATCAAATTTCATCCTCAACACAGAATCAACTGAAATACTTCAGGTCTGCTCTACTTTTTGCTGCTTTTCCCCTCTCTTTTCTTTATAAATTTAAGAGCAAAAAGTCAGCGCGCAGCCAGCAGGAGCCTTGCAGCACAGGGAAGGCTGGATCCGATTCCAGTGTAAAAACCCTCCCTATCCCAGCAAAGTAACAGATCTGAACAAGTTCCAAAAACCCATCAATCACTGGCTGGACATTTTCCCACCTTCAGTGAAATGAAATACATAAGGGGCCTGCAAAGCATTTTTAACCCCAGCCGGTTCAGAGTTCTGGGAGACCAACAGAGAAAACCAGAGAGATCTGAACCCCCAGTATGCTGATTTTCTACTCCAGCACCTCAAGAATGAGAAAAGGAACATCATGCACGTTGAAACACCGTTCCTCCGAGAGCTGGCACTGCCTCGGGACAGCTGGCCACGTTTCCGTGGAACGCTGGTACCGACAGGCTGGAGACTCCGTGCAGATGTGCCACGTTCAGCTGCGACAGGACTGACACCTCTGACCTCAGCAGCCACTCACCACAGCGAGAGGGCAAACTCTGCGTCCTGACCACTCCTGGACTATGAATCATGAAATCCTGGAAGCACTGAGGGTGGAAAAGCCCTCCAGGAGCAGAGTCCAACCTGTGCCCGCTCCCCACCCTGTCCCCAGCCCAGGCTCTGAGTGCCACATCCAGGGATGGGGACAACTCCAGAGACGGGGGCTCCAAACCTCCCTGGGCAGTTCCAAGGCCGGAGCCCCCTTTCCATGGGGAAATTCCTGCTGATGTCCAACCTGAGCCTCCCCTGGCCCAGCCTGAGGCCGTTCCCTCTCTCCTGTCCCTGTGCCCTGGGAGCAGAGCCCGATCCCCCCGGCTGCCCCCTCCTGTCAGGGAGCTGGGGAGAAAAAAGGTCCCCCCTGAGCCTCCTTTGCTCCAGGCTGAGCCCCTTCCCAGCTCCCTCAGCCACTCCTGGGGCTCCAAACCCTTCCCGGCTCCGGCCCCTTCCCAGCTCCAGCCCCTCAGTGTCTCCCTCGCACCGAGGGTCCCAGAACTGAGGGACAGGGCTTAAATCGAGCCATGAATTTCTCTGTTCGCTGCAGCAACAACCCATTGAAAAGCACCCACCGGGAGCCTGTAATTACCACATCTTTGCCAAGTGTCCCCAGATCCCCCGATAGAATTGCAAAGCACCGTCCCTATTTGCACACCAGGAAAAAGAGCAACAGGAAAGAGCTCTTTCCACTGGCTATCAGCCTTAAAGGCTTGGGGGAGGAACGGCAGGAAAAGTAATCTGGTGCAAAGCACACCATTGCCAAGGTGATAAAGGAGGAGCCACAAGAAGCAAACAAGTTCTAGGATGTCTAGCGAGAGGTGATTTCTTTACATCACCCCCCGTGCAAGGCAGGCTGAGCACGGGTTGTGTCTGGGAGCTGGCACCAGACTCTGCCAAGTTTCCATGCAAAACAAAACCTTTTATTTCTTCTAATTTCTCCCTCCCCATGCAAAAGATTCTTGGTTTGGCACAGAATGATGAATTGAAGGAAGAAAACATCAGGTAGAGCAACAAGGAAAGGGAAGGGAAGGGAACTCAAGGAACTTTTGGAAAGGGAAGGACGTGCTACTGCTCACAGTCTTAGGAGAAAAGTGACATAAAGCAGAAAAGAGAATGAAATATTTCAGAGGAACAATACCAGCCCCGATTAGACATCAAAACGCATCCCTTGCTCACCCTGCAAGTTAGTGACCAATGTGACCGGGAGAGATCCCATCCCACTGGTTTGGGAGCTTTGGGAGCCTCTGTGGTGACTTCCTGACCAAATCAAAATCTGTAAATACCCCTGCAGTGGGAGGCAAAAGCCTCAGTTTCTCTCTTTCCTTCCATTCTTTCCTTTTCCACACGACCAGCTTGCTCCAGAAGGCCCCCGAAACACAGGAATGTGCCCCAGCTCTGGGAGTCCTGTGCTGCACATCTTGGAATGTTTGGCTCTGATGCCGAGTCCTGCAAAGACCAGGTCTCGTTTCTGGTCACTCCTGATGTTCCCTGCGTCCCCTAGCTCCGAGCCCCTGAGTCCCAGCAGTAAATATGGAATATACAACTCCCCTTGTGCTCCAGAGGAGCCCTGACCCACACCTGCAGAACCAGCAATCACCACCACAATGTTACCAGGAAAATTCCATCTCAGCGCTGCTCAGGGCTAAAACACAAACCAAGGTAATGCATCCACACTGAAAATAGCTCGGAAAACACGCCAGCACTGACCAGCTGTGGGGTGGAAAGCACAGACACACACACGCCACATTCCCAGTCTTCCCAAAAGCTCCCCAGGTACCACGGCTGGCTGTGGAAAAACGCAGTCAGTGACAAACCAACCCACCAACTTCACGTATTTCAAATGTTAATAAACGGCCTCCATCAGGTGGTCTGCAGGCTTTGCAATTATTATTCTTGGTAATAAGGCAAACTAACACTTCTGCTGAATAAAGTCGCAGTGTCTGAGGGAGAAGTTCAAGACTAAAAAAGAGAAAGTACATTTTGCTCCGAGTGCACACTCCAGACACCAACAGCTCCATGGCAAGAACACCACCTGATGCCACACACATCTAAATTTACTGCTCGTGTTAAAAAGCAATACTTGAGTCACTTTATAAATACTTTTCATCAGTGAAAACCAGCTATTAATTGCAAACCTAATGCACTGTAGGCCAGGACACCTCTATAAACTCAAGAACTCTCCAAGGAACGTCCTGGGATTAAATAATACTCTTATAGTCATTAAAGGCTCGCTCTTTCTCCACGCATTGGGTTTTCTTGCACTAACTGGTGTTTTATTACACATCAGTTGTCCTAGACAATTGATTATCTATCATGATAACGGGAGGTGAAGAAAGGTTGTTTGACTACAGCTATTAAAGATCCATCAGATTTGTTAAAAAGGGAACAATTACTCTATTGCTTTTCCAGTTTCTCTTCATCTCCCTCGGTTACAAGCACATCCATTTCTATCAGGGATCACAGGGCTCCCGCACTTACTCCAGTCACTGAGGTGTGCTGGGATGAATCCTCCAAGAAAAACCATCCGGCCTTGGGACCCGTCATAAACGTTTACTTACAACCAACACCTTAATTATGAAAAATAACCACTACTGACAATGTAAAGTTTATTTTTTCACAAGTTCTGTTATTTCTCAGGCAATACAAACTCGACTGAGCGACTGGAGTGGCCACGGAGCCCAGGCGGACACAAACTGGGGGTACTGGTGCCGGATGTTCTGAGACCCAATCCCTGCCAGTGCTGTCCTAAGGCCACTCAGATAATTCTGGATGATAAATAAGACACAGTAGTGCAGGGATTGACTACAGGCATCTCCAGAAAAGGGAAATGATTCTGTGTGAGCAGCACAACAGCCCTGTCCTATCCCTGGATCCCAAGCCAGGGAATCGGGACCATCACCTTTCCCACCCGCAGCACGAAGACGAGTGAAGCAGCTTGGCCATGGAGCAGGGCCAGGAACAGAACCGAGCCCGGAACCAGGCGTGGGCACAGCATCCCCAAGGTCTCAGCCAACACAACCCATTCCTCTGTAAATCATGTGCGCTCTGGGGAGCAGAGTCCTTGAAAGAGTGACTGTTCCAGACACACAGACAAAATAAACAGCCCCACAACCCAAACAGCCGCACAATTAGACTAAATTGTTGATCATTCCAACAGCCCGAGAAGAATAGATGATGAAGAAACATCTGTGTAAATTAAAAGGACACTTGGAGCCAGAGGAGCCTCACTTGAGATTCCAGGATGCACTGTAAACATCCCAGCAGAGCCCCCGAGCTCGTGCTCATCCCACACAGCTGGGACCAGTTAGATTCTGTCACTGGTTTCCCATCGCCCTTCAGGATTACAGTGAGGTAGCAAATGCCTGCAGGATAAACAAGCTTTGGGAGAGGCAAATGTTTGTGCCCCAGCTCAGTGCGAGCAGCTGGGACCAAGGAGCGCTCAGCTCACAGGGGAGCTGCGAGAGGGCAGAGCAGATATTCTTATCATTTGTACTCCATAGACGAGGTGCTTTGGAATTCATCCTTAAAACAAACAGCGGCAAAAAATCCAAACTCCAGCAACTCTGGTTCTCCCTCACTTCTTTCCCAAATGGGAATAACTTTATTTCAGAAAGTGCCTATCACAGAAAGCATTTGGGGCGCAGTCTCCCGGCCCGGGAGGGAGCTCTGCAGGAGCTGAGGCGCTGGCACGTGCCGGGTTCGCCTGGAAGCGTTCGCTGGGTGGAATCCTCCTGCCTGAGCTCACCCCTGAAACCCCTACACTCCTCAATTTAGAACACTTCCCTGCTCTCATACCTATTCTGATTGCAGGCACACTGCAAGGCTGCGCTGGGTGAAGGGAGTTGGTGTGGATTACATTTATATCCATATATTTAGTATTATGATAAAACAATCAGGTTGCACAACAGCCACCTCGACTCTGCTACACCTACTCATTACCTTTGTCCTCCTCTCAACACTCTCATTCATTTGCTTCATTTTCTGCTAAATTAGATTTCAAGAAGGAAGCCAGTGCCTCTCGATGCATTTACAGAGCACGAAGCACAGAAGGTCATGACTCTGGTTTCCAGCCTCTACTACAGCAGGAATAATAATGAACCCGGTGTTGGTGTCACAGTGAAATGGAGCCTGTAATCACAGCGTGAGATCAGAGAGGGACGCACTACTATTAGCATAGAGAGAAACAAAAGTCAACAAATGAACGCCAAGATGATGTCAACTGGAATCAGTCCAGATTTACACAACTGTCGGAGAAAATAAAACCTGAAACTTGAAGGGAGGGGAATAATTCAGGCCATTTCCTTGCACAGATTATCGTCCTTAGCCACAAATACTCAGAAGTGGGAGAAGATTCAATATATCTACAATTCTTTCAATTGTCATCTAGTTTGACATAAATCTGGAATGATTCCAAATTGTTGTGCAGAAGAAAAAGTGAAAAAAAATGACTAGATGAAATCCCTAGAAGTACCAAATTAATGCAACAGGGAGACATTTCTTCTCTGGGGTCTTTACAGAATGAAGCTTAATCTGAATGAGAAACTGCTCAAACTTAAGCTAAAATTCCAGATAGTTTTTTTTTTCCCTTTCTGAGGTCAAAACTGTCTATTTAACAAGGTCTCTTTGTTCATTATATATGCATATGCAGTTTACAAACTGAGTCAAGAGAGACATTTTGTGCCATTTCTGATAACAGTTCCTCAGACTCAAACACCTCTTTAGCACTCGATCTATGAGTCAACACTCCAGCAACCGACTCTGAACTGCTGGGTTTTTCCTATGGCAACCACCATACTCACTTAAATGAAAACATTCGGGGAAAAAAGGAAGACAGGCAATGGGATTAGATCCTTGCCAGCGCAGTTTCTTCGGTGATCAAATTCAAAGCAAACCATGGTAGTTATTAGATGTGCACAATCTGCAGGTTGTTCTTCAGGTCGTGCATGGAGAGGAGAGGGAAGACAGCAGGCTGAGAAAGGCCAAAAAATGGCTTAATTTATGTTCCCTATAATCTGTTCTTTTTTCCTACCAGCGGTGGCTCAGAATGCTGATGCATGTGCCTTTTGAAAGTTAACATTTAACAGAGATTTCAGGTCTACTGAATTCCAAGAAATAAAAATAAACTCTTGCCCTGCTTTAGCTGCCAGCTGAGGCCAATGTTTGCTGAGGGGAGTGCTCGGAACCACGGAGATTTTCGGGTGGAGGAGCTCCAGCAGCCTCAGGGGCTGTGCCCCCTACCCCACACAGCATTTCTGTGGCAGCTCGGACCCACTGCTGCTTTCCCCTTTTCCAGCTACGGGTTATCAGCAGAGGTTTTACAAAGATCCTATTCCCTTGGTTACACACAAGGGTGCACTGAACACCCTCTGGGCTCTGTTTGGGTCCCAGCCCGTCCCTCACCAGGTGATGGAACGGGACCACCACACCTTCCCCCAGCAGCACGGGGCCACGCTGCTGCAATGGGGAGGATTTCAGCAGAAACGTCTCTTCCTCCAGCCCAGGCTGCAATTAAGATGTTTGGAACTGCCTTTCCTGTGGTCAGTGTGTGAACTGTCAAAATAAAAGGGGAAATGTGGTTAAGTGTTCCAGGCTTTGTTCTCAAACCACCTCTGCCATGGAGGAGCTCCTCAGTTCCCAGGATGTTCCCGGTGCTGACCTCCGGGCTGCAGTGGCAGCGCTGTTCACAGTGACACTGCTCAGGAACGTCAGGACACCCTACAGGACACCCAGGGGGAACAGCCAGCTTCGAAATTACACGCGTGGACCCCTCAAACAACACCAGCAATAACAAAACCCCATGTGAGCTCATCCACCTTTTTCTCAGCTCAAAACTCCCTCCCGCTGCCAGGCAGGTGAGGATCCCTGGCTGTGTCTGTCCTGTGCCTTCACCCATCTTCTCCCCAGATAAAAACACCAACCTACAACAAGCAGCAACGCTGTTTGAAAATAAAACTCCCTCTGTTTACTGAAAAGGGCTGCTTGAAGCAAATATACATTTATCTTAAGACTGTCACTAATGTGGCAAGATTCTGATGGATTCCTTCTTTCTTTAAAAAAAAATAATCTTCTCCCTGTAAAAGCAATGTATCAAACAGAGCATGCTTTTTGAATATTTCTGAGAATATGATTTACCTGTAAAAGCAATTATACTGAGCCCTAAGGTGCAAAGAATTATGTCCAAAGAGTACAGAGTTTGTTGCTTGATTTCTCTTGATTTCGAATGTAAAATGTGGAAGCAGGAAGAGCCGCAAATGTGACACATTTTTATTAGCACAGGAAAGTTGACACAAACCAGAGCTGGGGATTTCTGTTAAAGGCAAAGATACCAAAGTTCTGTGACTCAGCATTTCTGAGAGATGCACCTTTAGGTCTTCAAGGAGGGAATATTCCCTATAATGAGGAACAACTGAATATTCTACCGTGAGAAACTGCACTGAGGGTTTTTTCACTTCAGCTATATATGCTGTATATGTCCTATGACTGTTTCTGAAGCCAATAAAACCAAAACTCAGGGGGAAAAAAAAAACCCACAGAAATTCTGTCTGGTTTGTGCACAAAACCATAAATTGCTCCCAGCTTCCCTGGAAGCCAGCTCCTAGCCTGGTCACAAAACAAGCTCCCAAATCTCAACCACCTCAGCCCAAGTTTGAATTATTGTCATGACACACGAAGATCCCAGAATTTCCTTCTAATCTGAGGTTTGGGACCCTGCAGAGACACCACCAGCTCCTGTTTAGGGCTGTTTTGGTGAGTGAAATGCTGGTGGGGGTTTCTCCTTTAGGGATAGAGGAGCACAAAGCTACAAACCCACCCGAAACAATTGCAGGCACGATCCCAGGACCCAGCTTTGAAGGCATTAAAAATGGACATGTGTCAGGAGGCTGGAGATCAGAGATGAGTGTGGGGGCAGGTGGTTTCTTGTTGCTGGGCTGTGGTTCCCCTGCAGCCCGCCCAGCACACATCAGCCCTCCCGCTTTACAGGAACCTCCAAGAGCTCCCCGGAGTCAGGATCTTAGGAGACGTCTCCTGCACCAGGCAGATGGAGAGCAGAGGATAAAACCCACTCAGTGCCATTAACAGCAGCGCTGCAGGGGCTTTTATCTGATGCCAGAGGTTGCTACCGAGCCACTTGAAACGCACCTACTGAAATGCAACCCACAGTGGGGATGGAGAGGGGGGAGCAGCTTGAAACCACTCCTAGAAAAGCAGAGCACGGAGCTCGTGGAGACTGACTGAAAAACCCGGGGAAGGCGAGGCAGGGTTTGGAAGCACCTGCACGAAACCCTCGCTGCGTTAACCCCGATCCTGCAGCTCACCCTGAGGCTGTGGCAGAAATCACCTCGGAGCTGGTGAACCCCAACCAGCTTCCCCCACCAGCGGGGTTCAGCCACTTCATGGATCCCTCCCTGCTGGAAACACCCCGCAGTTACAGACACACGGATTTCAGTCGGACTTTGCCCGCCTGGGAAGGCAAAACCCACACCTCACAACTCAAAAATGCGGAGAGAGGGGTGAAATCGAGATTCCACCTTCAGAGCACAAGAGGATCGCATTTCTTCTCCACCCCACACTCCCCTCACCGCCCTCCCTCCGCTTCCTTCTTCTCCTTTTTTAATACTCTTCCAGGTCTGGCAACCCGTGTGTTTTTTTTCCCTCCATAGAAACCGACATAACAGCGAGTTTGAGCCAGGCTCCAGCTCCACAAACACAGCCTGGCCCAGGGCAGACTCAAGAGAAACACGGAGACATGGAAAGAAATGTCCAGGATACCCAGGGGCTGCCAAGCACATCTGATCCTTCAAGGTATCGCTCAGGAGAAAAGCTCAGTCCTGTCCATCCGGCACAGCAACACAATTTTGTGCCCTCTGCTCCACACCAACCCCCCCAGCAGATATAAAATAATGACATTAAGGAACAGCACCCACCACAGATAATTAATCAAGCACAGCAGAGGGAATAACGAGCCCGGGCTGGCACTGAAGAAGCAGCACTTTGTCACACCAGGTTACAATATCCCCACACGCCTCACTCACGTGAGACTCCGCAGACACCAAAACGCACACAAATTAAACACGGTTATTTATAATTGACTTTCTGCAGCTGGAGAAACAGACATAAGAGGACACAATAATTTACCACAAAAAGCAAATACAAGAACCAACCCCAATTATTCTACGATTCAGACCTGTGCCCTGACCTGCCATGGAGCTCAGCTGCGTGTCCAAGGCCATGTGTAGCCATCAGACCCTTCTCCCTTATCTAAGCCAAAGGAATTTATGCCTGCAAAAGCAGGAGACTGTTTCCAGTGTTAAAATGAAGTTTTGAGTGGAGAGGCTGTGAGAAAATACCTTGCTGGACACTGATGTGCTCCATTAGTGCATTTTCATAGAGATCTTAGTACAAACAACTGAAGCAAAGAGAGAGCAACAAAGCAATAACTGGAAGAAATTATCACAATTTAGGCGTTTCTGCAGTATTTTTGTTGCCCTTCAACGCAAGAAGCTTCAAACCTTTGAATAAACAGATTTCCAAAAGGCCAGAGAAAGTGAACTGCCAGCCCTGCAATGTTAGTTATTCTTCTGCCATGTTAGGTAAGAAAAACAGCCCAGCTACAGTATGGAAATGCCAAGTGAAAACAATTCCTGCTATCAGAAGGGGCCGGCTCCAAGCTCCCTTGCTGCTCCTTCCCTCCCAATCTGCAGGAAACACCAGCCCAGCCCACCCTGGGCACTCAGCGGCCTCCCCTGAGCACTGGGAGAGCAGAAAGGGCCAGCAGGGCCACAGAGGCTTGGGAGCAGAGAGATAAAGGAACCCGGCATTTTCGGAGGGGAGAAGGAAAAGGGCAGAGCCTGCTCACAGTGAGGCCGTCACCCCGGAGGCTGTGAGAACAGCCTGTGCCAGACAAATCCGGTGACTCTGCCCTTTGTGGGCAAGTGGGGACGCACCCCTGGAAAGGAGGAAGCGCCAGCACTCCCTCCCTCCCTCCCTCTCCTCTCTCTAGGCACAGAGACAGGAGGCTGCGGAGCATCTCCAGAGAAGCTGGCACTGCACTAGACCCCATCTGCTCAGCTCTGCTGCCAGGGAAGAATAAACTCAACCAGCAACTGCAGATCTGGGGGAAAAGCCCTGGGACAGGCTGAGTGGGATGCTGCACACGGTGCCTGTGACCCAGCCAGGCCCGGGGCACTCTGAGCACACCACGAGCGTCCCTGGCAGCCTCAGAGCCCTCCTGGCACGAAGGTGATGCTCATGCAGGGGACCGATTCACCTTCTCTGCCAGGGGTGACCTGAAGCTCTCTGCCAGGGCGTTCAGCAGGACCCAGGGCAGAGCACAAACACAGAGAATTCACAGGCTGGACTTTCTGTCCTCCCCCCGCTCCCTCTGTGCACTCCTGTTAACCTTAACAAATGCAGGGAGAAGAAGAACCGAACAACTCCTGTGCTTCGGTTCAGTCATATTGGAGATTCCCATCAATGGAGCACCATGTGACTTCCAGAAATCCAGCTCTGATTTACCCCAGCTCAAGAGAGACTGGGATCAATCCAGCCGAGCTCAACTCCAGCTCTCCTGTGCCTTCCCCAGAGATTCACCCCAGCTCAGGGGAGAGCTCTGCTCCTGCCCCCCACCTCCTGCTCCCCTTTTCCTCTCTCCTGTGGCAGCTCCTCCATGACCCTGGCACAGTCACGCATTTGGTTCCAGTCCAGACTGCACTGCAATAAACAACTTTTCTTAGAATTCTATTCCCAACCCCCTTTCCCCATCCTGTGTATGTTGTCTGAGGCTGTGGTTCAAAACACCGAGACAGAATTATTGCAACCCATCTTTTTTACACACTGTGCAGACTGTCTCCTCAGCATGATGCATTTTTAATAGGTTTTCTAAATGCAGACAACCAGGCTGCTAATAACAAGCTGCTTTCCCCCCCCCCCCCTCCTTTCCTTCTCCTTTTATATTTTTTTTTCACAAGGTAAAACTGCTGCAAAGCTTTGATGTCTCACTGCACCTTACTCAAAGAAACACAGTTTATATGGCAAACAATTGCAAAATCCACAGCACTCGAGCTGTTAAAACTGTAACAGGCACCACTGGAATGATCCTGGTGCTCACCTGCCACTTCTCTTAGGTCCACCACAAGTTTTACTCTCACAGGCCACAAAAAGAATGCTGTTTGAACGTGAGCTGAACAAAAGATCTCAGGATGCTGGGCACCAAACCAAGGAGAGAGATAAACTCCAAATTTAGCCTGC
This sequence comes from Pomatostomus ruficeps, assembly GCA_013400735.1. Lineage (NCBI taxonomy): Eukaryota > Metazoa > Chordata > Aves > Passeriformes > Timaliidae > Pomatostomus > Pomatostomus ruficeps. The sequence continues at coordinate 151,172 of VYZT01022016.1, forward strand.
CACAGGCAAAGCCCATCTCCTGCAACACTTCAGACAGCGCCGGGAGAACTCCTCCTCCTCGCTGGACTGAGATGAAGAGAAGAAATCCTGTTGTCTGCCTGGAACACCTTTCATCTCCTGTCCCATCTACATCTTCACTCTGCACCTACCCCCTCTCTGCTCGCCTGGCACCTCATAAACGGCGAGGCCACCCGTGCAGGGATCAATCCACAGCTGCAGCACAGGGCTGATCCTGCAGCGCAGGCGTTGCTTCAGCCCATGCCCCAGGTGTGACAGGGGAGTTACTGAACAACAACGCCGAGGAGAAGGACACGAGCTGGAGGTTCAGGCTCTGCACGTGGGTGGCTGGATGGATAAAAGATGATAAAGGATGATAAAAGATGGAGAGGGAGGCAAGGCACTCCTTGCTGTGAAAGAAAAAGGCATCACCCTGCTCAAGCTTCCCTAAACCCCACTGCACTTTCAACCTTTAAAAGGAAAGCTACCATTTAGCTTCATTTTTGCTGAAAAAAAATACGCACATAAATAAAAACCAGGAGCACTGATGTCACTAACTTCTTTTCCCCCTGCTTTTCCAAAAACGGAACTTTAAAAATGGGCCAAAATTCAGGAGAAAAGGCTCTACTGTCTCCAGAGCTAAAATGTACCAGTTTGACTTGGCAGCTGAACATCTTTCCACTGATTTGATGCTTTCCCCCTCCTCGAATTCTCCCATCCAAATGCAGCTGGAAATGTCGTTAGAGAAAAGAAGAGGCATTTCCTGTGCGGTTCCCCCTTCCCCCACCACATTCTTGGCACAAAAGGCAAGGGAAAAGCTAGAGAGACAGAGTGTGCATGAGAGGGAGAAGAGAGAGGCAGTGTGCAGCGATTTCTGGCTGCTCCCCAGCAAACGTACAACAGGAATTGCACGGCTCAAGAGAGACAATTTCCCCCCTCTCTCCAAGGCTCTGGAGCTCTTGGTTCAGTATGGAATGGTGGCCAGAGACAGCAGCATGCCACGACAGCCTGGACAGGACACGTTCCAGACACTGCAGAGTCCCCGCAGGAGAGATCCAGGACACTTCCCACAGCCAGCCACACACAGCTCCGTTATTTACACCCTAAATCCAGCTGCCTTAAAATCCTCCAGTGCTCCACAAGTGTAAGGAATAATGGGGGAGAGGGATTGAGGACAGACAGATGAGATGGGGACGACAGAGAAAAGGCTTCTTTTAATGCTCTGGGTTTTGGCCACATTTGACTGACTTTTTTAACATCACACTTTGAGAGAGGCACCGAGCAAGGCTTCGCACAGGACAAGTTTCCAGCACCCTGTTTTTCAGAGCGTGTGTATTCAGCACTTTGTGAAAATTCAATCCCTCCAAGGTATCCAAATGCGAGCCCTGGAAGCGGCTGGCATTTCTAAAAGCAGTCTGCAGAGCCCCAAAGGTCTGTGCCGCTGGCTGCTGCCCAGTCATTCTGCACTGTGGTGCCCCGCAGAAAGCAGCCATTGTCCCAGCCCAGAACCCCCAGTGCCACTCCCAAAGTGCTGTAACATTCAGGGTTCTTTGTGAAAATGATCCCCCAGCAACAGCCGTGAGCTGGGTACTGCAATCTGACTTCCCCTGGTTTCACTTAGTCACTCTGCTCCAGAATGGATCAAAGCCTCCACAAAGGTTGAGTCAATTTAAACATTCAGTTTGCTTCTTGAGCTGTGAATTAAATGCATTCTTTGGTGGCTGGGTAGGGATGAGTGACTCAGTCTGTATAAACATTAACCGACTCTAAAGCTAATGGAAAAAAGAAATATGGAAAGGAGAAAAACAGAATCGTACGTAACTTCTTGTTTCAGCTGGCAGCAAACCCAGATTCGGTGGGTGCACAGCAGCTCGTGAGGACTCTGTACCGTTCAGTCTGGCTTCTCTAGGGCACAAACACACCCCTACCTTGAGGATTCTTTGAGGCTCAGTCCGAAATTCATATCCGTGCAGGGGAAGGGAACACAGAAAGGGTGTGGCCTAATGACTTCCTTCTTTGTTCTGCAATCAACCAGCACCAGGCTATCTCTGCCCGCGCTTCCTCCTTGGCAGACGGAAGAATTCTCAGTTCACCAAGGCCTTGTTCTCTCTCTGAAAACTTCCAAGGGATCCCATTCTTCCAGCGGGAACCCTGCAGAAGTTTTTACAGACCTCTGACAAGAGCGCAGCGCTGCGAGCACGCGCATATACAAGCAACTCCTATTCCAAAGAGTTTAAATCCGAAGAAAAGGAAAAGAAAGGCCCCTTTTTGCAGATCTGGATTAACACGATTTAGATCGTACTTACAGAGGATTTATGTGGCAAAGGAATTAAATTTACATATCCTTAGTCCCAGCTTCCAGCGGAGCGGCTGCGAGGCTCCTCGCTGATATCCCAGGGAGCACAGGGAATTTCAGATGCTCAGAACACGGCCTGGCTGCCCCTGTGCGGAGTCAGAGATGCTCCCCCTGGGGCTCGGCCGCGGAGAAAAGGCAGAGCAGCAGATGCTGACGGTGCAGACACCTCTGCAAACAGCGCTCCGAGGGCGCTGACCTCCCCTTATCTGCCCTGCGGAGCCGATAAGGCGCACTTGGCACCGGGGCTGCTCCGAGCTGCCTGACCGACGGGGATGTGATGGAGAGGGGCAGCTCCTGCTGCTCCTGCGTTTCACTCTCACCTCCGGGCTCCGTGGGGAAATCGGCTTCCCCGGGAATGTTCCCATTCCTGTGCCTGGTGACAGACTGTGCAGTGTGTTCTGCCTGCCTCAAACCCTCTTTACAGCAGCAGAAAGCAGCCTCAAAGTCACCAAAAGGCCCTGGAAGAACAGATTTTCTACCAGTGCTCTGTGTATTGGTGCAAGCTCTGTTTCCGCCCCAGCACAGGTGTGACAATGCAGTGTGTGTGTGTGTGTTTGCACCCTTCCAGGTCACATCTGTACCCAGAAACTGTGAGCCAGAGCAGGCCCGAGGCCATTTTTTACTTCTAATGGACCAAAAAAAAAGACCAGCTCACCTTGGAATGTCTGCTATGGACACTGCCTGTGGATGCCCGCTTCTCCACACGTGCAGACATCTGAGCTCTCCCATCCATCATCTTCCAACTACTTCAAATGTTTTAAAATCAATTAAGAACTGAGGGGTGAGAGGCAAAAGCTATAAGCCAGATCACTGAGGGACAGCTAAAGAAGGCTTATCTGGGTCTCCTCCTTCCTCTGCTAAACCCAACAGCGTCCCAAACACTGAAAACCGGGCACGGGACCTGAAGAGCAGCGCACATATTCCTTCGTGTAAGTGGAGGAAAGCTCGGCCAGCCCTGCTTCCTGCACTTTCTGACCTCTCAAGCAGGCAGGAGTTAAAGAAAACTCAAAGGCTCCCAGAGAAAAAAAGACAATTTCATATATTGCTCTATATATTAAAGTAATCATTACAGCCTTATACTTAGGAATGTTCCAGAACCAAGGCAAAAGCAATTAATTCTCATTCAAGTGAGGTGGATTTCTTATCTCCTCCCTCCACAGACTCTCCCCAGCGCTGCAGAAGGGGCCTGCAGGGCAGAGACAGGAACGTTCAGCTGCAGTTTGCTGTTTTTCTAGAGAGGGAAGTGAAAGTGCACTAACATAGAAAGAACCTTAAATTAACGCTGCACATCAGCAAGAGCCACCTCACACCGCCTGGGAGTGCCTCGTGGCCCCAGCACACTCTGCAGACAGTCTGGACACCTCCTAAGCCACTTTATTCCTCCGGATGTCCTTCTCCTCCCTTTTCCTGCACGCTCATAGGGAGAAGGTGGCCGTTCCCTAAGCCCCAGCCAGGTGCTGGAATGAAATCCCGAGCGCCACTGCACAGCAAAAGCAAAACCTTAGAATGGAAAAAGGCTTCCCAGAGCTATTTGAGAAGCATCTCCCAACACGTGTCAGTGAAATTCTGGGCTTCAGGAACTCAGAATAGTTCAGACCTGAGTATTTTCAGCAGTAGAAGATGGATGGAGAACACTTCAGAATGTGCTGTAAGACACTAAGCAACTGCAGGCCTCGCTCAGAATGGGAAAGCTCGCTGACTTTAGAGCGCAGCACTGACAGGAATCCTGGCTTTACCAAGAATTGCTTTGATCCATCCCAGCTCTGCCTGTAACTCAGGGCCCACCTCATAAAAAGTCCTTATTTCCAGTGTTCTGAGCCTCTCACTCCAGCTGGCTGTCCAGGGTACACGTGTTAGAGAGGCAGAGAGACAAGAGGAGTTTCAAGCAAGCGCTCAGCTCCGCACAGATCCCCACAGGTTCATGTGTCGCTACCACCTTTTCCTTCCGAAGCTGCTCGTCTTCACCACGGCTACCAGTGTGGTTAGATTGAGTTAAGAATCGGTGGTTAAATATCTGTGGTCATACGAAGTAAGTGAAAAAAGGTGGTTGAGCTCGGTAGGGGTGGGGGGAATGAAATCTGTTAAGTATCAGCTTCTCAGAGCTCCTCTCCATGAGCAGCCATGCTCACTTTGTTCTGGGAAAAACGAGGCAAAACACCCTCCCTTTTACTGGCAAATCTCAGCGGTGGTAACCAGATGTGTTGGGATTTACCAAGCAGTGACATCCACACGCAAATAAACACTTCAGTTTTGTCAGGATGTTTATCCCTGGTGTGTGGCTCCATCACTGCCAGCTCCACTTGGATCCTCCCAGCTGCCACCACCACTCTCTTGTGCTACAAAACTGCAAAGATGGGAACCTCGGCACCACCAGCCCGGCGCCCAGGAGCACTGGATGGCGCAGAAGTGCCGAGGTTCTTTGGCCCGGGAGGACGGGAAGCTGCGCTGTGTCTCCGGGGAGGATGAGGCTCCCACAGAGCAGCCCAGCTTCTCCCTGAGCTGCTCTTTCCAAGTCCCTTTTGTTTCCCCACAACACTTTGCACACTCACTGTCTGTCTCCGCTTCCTCCTGCCTACCCTGCGGTCGGAGTGGGAAGCCAAGGGACTAAGGCCAATTAAATGTGGGAGCAGGTGGCAGCCAGGTGGAATTATGGGAAGGAGAGCAGAAATTTCCTCTATTCTCGAGGATCTGCTCTCTCTGCACTGAGATCATACTTACAAAACAGGTGCTGCTGCACCATATGTCTCAGAGAAAGTCACACTAAGCAAATTCTATCTTGCAACAGAAAAATCCTTTTATTTTTTTTTTTTTTGTCTTTTGGATCCCTCAGGTATCAGAACCCTCTGGGGAGTCGCTGGGGTGCTCATGCAAAAAGTGCCAGGAGCATAACGTGTCCTGGTGAATCCTGCAGCTGAATGTACGTGCAATGAAATTCAGTCTATTACTGCCTTTTGGTATAAAAGCTAAAAAGAACTTGGACACTGTTGGAGCATCTTCTCAACACACCGTGGAGGCACAAACAGGCCTGCTGGTTTTGACCACTTCTTATTCATCCCCTTTAACAAACGAGTAGAAAAGCGATCCAAAAAACCTCTCAGACATAATGATGTTACTCTTTATTAGGAAGCCATTAAGGAATTATTGGGGTTGTCAGAAAGGCCTGACAGGAACACTTAAGTCATCAGCCTGCTGTCCTCTCTTTCACCCCTATTCTTGGGCCTTCCTTTGGAGATGAGTATCTTGCACAAACAAAATTACCTTTGATTGCAACAGTTGAACTTGTGAGAGCAGGGAAAAGCAGCTTGCTGACTACAGGGAGTGGGGCTGCCCCAGACAAACAGGGCAGAAGGAACAAGAAAAACAAGTTTCAATTAAAGCCACTTCTAGATTATCAATTTTCCCTTTTGTACCGTGAAGTCTGAACACAGGCCTGGAGAGGGTGATACCAGTGACACGTTACACACGGCCATCCGGGGCCCGAGAACAAGGTGGCAACGTGTGAACAGCAGGAGCCTGCAAAGTGCCGAACATCCCCGCATCCAAGAGACTGCGCGATGCAGCTCCAGCAGGAATATCCCCTGCGACACCTCCGCTGACACGGGGCATGCTCGTCCCTCCCAGAAAAGCTCATAATTTGACTTGGTGCTGCTGACAGGAGGTGGAGGAGCCGTCACCCGCACAGCCACGGGTGGCTCCTGTCCCTGCCCCGGGGATTTCCACAGCCTGCATCCCCAGTATCCTCCCAGTATCCCAGAACCAGGAATTTTTCACCAGAATTTAGCAGCCCAACTTTTTTGCATCAAATGTTCTAAGTTTAATTGATGTAATCTGAGAGAAGAATTTGGGGTTATTTTTAGCCAGTGGTTGCTGCTGCTTTTTATGTATATACACTAAGGAGACAGCCATTACCAGGATCATCTTACATTATGTTCACACATAACTGGATGTAGGAACGTTTTTATACATCCTCACACACTCTCCCTACATTTTAAGTACATATTTTTTACATACATGTCAAAGAATAATTCCACGCGCAAGGGACCTGAGCGCACAGGGTATCATCCTGCCACTACACAAAACAATTCCCTTTGAACCAATCAGTTACATCAATCTTTAGAGACTTAAAATTTGTCATACCATCAGAGAGAGAAATTAATCTATAGCATTGTAAAAAAAGGAGAAAGCACAATGAATCGAAATTTGCAATTCATGGGCTCAGTGGGTTTTTTTGGGGGAGTGGGGGGAAAGGGGAGGAGGTTGACAAGGGAAGCTGATGGATTTGGCTTTTAAAGCCGAGGGACCAGCACCCCCTCCCCAGCTCCCTGCTGTCACCCCCCCAGCCCTTTTTCCAAGTGCACAGCGCCTGTAAAAATTCCTGCGCGCTATTTGCAGGCAAGGTCACTGCGAAAGGGCATGGCTGGGAGCCAGGGTGTTTTTCAGCTGAGCTGCAGGGAGGGGAGGGGAGGCTCAGGAACTCAATTAGAAGTTTCTCCAGTCTAGCCAGGAGGCTGGAGCCCAGACTGCGGCTGTTCCGCCCCGCGCCCGCCCGCCCCGGCTGCCGCCGCTGACGCATCCCGCAGGCATCCCTGGAGGAGCCGGGGGAGCCTCGGCTCCCCGCCGGTCCCCGCAGCCCCGGCTGCTCTTCCGGCACCGATCCCGCTGCGGATGCGCCGTGTCCCTTCCTTCCCAGGCGTCCTGCTCCGTGCGGGTACCGCAAAGGCGCCCGCCGCTCCTGTGTCACCCTCTGTCACCCTTTGTCACCCTCTGTCACCCTCTGTCACCCCGGGACGCGCGGGGCATCCCCAGCCCAGCTCGCTAATTCTCCGCTGCCCGGTTTGTCTCGAGGCGCAGGAGGGCCGGGCAAACGCACACGGGATATTTGAAATACTGTCGAATGTCACCCAAGGGGAACCTTTGCCCTAAAATTGTCACACAGTTCCCCTGGCTGGGACCGCGTCCAAGGCAAATCCATTCAGCAGCACCGCATGACTTCCTCTCGTGCCTCCAGGACAGGCAACCCCCAGCAGCGGCTTAAGGGAGCACCTGCCTGGGCAGAGCTGCTCTCTCCGGGTTCTGCCGTGTGCAGGTGGCCAGAGCTCCACGCCCAACTCACCTGCAGCTTCTTGCGGGTTTCCGACCCAAATTCTCGGCCCAAGAACGAGCAGCAAAGGCTGCTGGACAGAGAGCAAGGGTCCGGCACTAAACCTGCCCCCACGGCGCCTGGGAACTGAGTATTGGAGTGTTGGGATCCCACAGACGCAGTGCTGGCTGCTTTTCAAAATGTGAAAAGGCTACTCACAGTAAATATATAAACCCTCTCCCCCCGTGATGGTTTTCTAGTTGATTGGAATGAATTTGGCTCATCACCTGGGAAATGAAACTGCATCTTTAATCATCTGAGGAGTGTTCATCCAGACCCTGAGTCCCCATCCACACACAGACACTCACATCCTCCCGTGCATTCACTTCCCCTGTCGAGTTTAAAACTTCGGAACAACGGGGTTAATGAACCAGCAGGACCTTTCGCTCTTGCCTGAAAACTGGGCAGCACTTCCATAATTCCATAATCGCACGAGGAATCCTCTGCGAACAGGCACACGTGACAGCGCAGGAAAGCCGGGAGCCTGAGCGTGCTCGCCCATGCAAGGGGTGTTTTTGTGATTCCCATCTCGCGTTGCTCCCCTGAAGCCAATGCACACCAGCCTATCTGAAATTAGAATCCGTTTTCTGAAGTTTTTAAGGTCATGTCACCTTAGATTTTTTGATAAAGGCTGAGCGGTGCCTGCCTGAGAATAAATCCAGCCAGTCCTCAGAGGCGTTGTTGCATGTCAACTGGAGGAAGTGATTAAAAATTAATGCAAGCGAGGAGATAGAGAAACCTGAAAGGGTGTGCCCGTAAAACACACTTTCAATCTGTCTCGTCAGCAAAAGAGGAAAGAAACCAGATTCTTATAATACCAGACTCTAGGGAAGTGGTTGGGGCATGAACTCCGTGTTCTTTTACAGATTCACCCCGAACAATTAACAAGAAACTCCGCGTTGCCACAGAACTGTTTCTTTCTGGCTTCCCGGGTGGGGATGCGGGGAGGAGGGGAGGGCGGCGTGGGGGTGCGGAGGTGCAGCTGTGGGTGGCAATTACACGGCTGGGATGTGCAATCTCACCCTTCGGAACAGATGGGAGCGAGCTGGCCTTGCACCATTCACTTCTGCCTGCTTTGGGTACTGCTTTGGGGTTTTGTTTTTTTTCTTTTCTTTATTATCGTTGTTGTTGAAGAGCCTCGTGAAACAACCTTGAAGGGATGCAGGACCTGTTTCTCAAGGCTCGTCTGTGTTTGGGCACAAAAAATAGACCCAGGCAGAGCAGGAAAAGGAAAGACAAACTTAACAGCTTTTCAGGAAGTGGAATTCAGAAGTTAATTTTGGTGTTTTACACTACACCTTCATGCAAAAACCTATGTCTGAAATACTTTGTTTGGCTGGTAAATGAAGATCTGAGGAAGCAGCAAAAGAGCAGAACCTTCCACGTCCGCTAAAGGAATGTTTCTCCTCCAACTGGAAAAGCACTAAGTTCCCCCAGAGAAGCAATCCTGTTTGGAACTTGCATGGCTATTTGGACTGTAGTAATTTAATTAGCAGATATAATTCCTATTTTGGTGTCTGGCACACAGCAGGATTCAGTCTTATTCTCCTAAACAGACTGAACAGTTTATTTGGAAAAAAGCTAATTCTTGGTTTGGGAAAAAAAAAAAAAATTAAGTAGGAGAAGGTATCCAGTTCATGGGATTAGCAGCAATATTCACAATTAAGCTTCATGAGCCTTCCCAAAGACTGGGGCTGCTATTCTTTCCCCATCTCCTCACTTTCCCGACCCAGCTAAGAATCCCAGCCATTTCATTAACAAGTTCAGACTTCTGTGCTCCTCGCTGAAGGGTCTTAACCTGTGACCTCTGCCATTCGCAAGCCCTCCTGCCTCCTCCGCGCACCAGCATCCACCCCTGGGACTCCCAGGCTTCGCTGCTCCCTCTCCAGTACTGCGGCAGAATGAAAGATGGGAATGAAGCTTCAAAAGGGACAAGAATAAATGCAGGGCCTTTCGATTATGCACTGACAGGAATTCCTGGCTGTGGAGACCAGCAAGGGCTGGAGGGCCCTGGAAAAAGGCAAACACCAGGCGCTGCGGCAGGACCTTCATCCCAGCTCTGCAGTTATGGAAACAAATAATCGATTCAGCAGGGGAAAACCTTAGAAAAGCCCTCAGGAAAAATCGAGGAGGTCCCTCACAAACCTGCCACCGAGCCCTGTGAGAGGATTGCTGGCGCAAAACCCACCCGAGGAGCAGCACACGTCACTTGGAGGGGGAAAAATCAACAGAGAAATGGTCCCCTCATCATTCCTTCTCCTGAGCATAGAGCACACATGACTTTTCTTAATTATTCCTGATGTTCATTGTAGGTTGCATCATTTTGGAACACCGACGGTATCATTTTTAAAACTCTGGTTGCCATGGCAGCACAGAATGTGGCTCTTAAATGTACTCTGCTTGCACATTCCTCTGATGAGAGGCTGCTTTTCTTTTTTTTTTTTTTTTTTTTAAGAAAAAAAAAGCATCTCCACTGAGAAACATGATATAATGACAAAAAAAAAAAAACCCTAGAGAACAGGCATAGGAAGAAAATGGTGGCTTAAAAAAATATAGCGGGGAGGGGGCAGAAACTGAAAAATATAGCCAAGAGGACACTTCTCTTTCAAAGGCAGAATGTAAGCAGAGCATTTTTGGGTTGTCTCAGAAGGTTGTAAATTCAGACAAACGCAGGCACTTCCTTGGTGACAGCATTTACAGCTCTGCATTCAGCCTTTGTTTCCCTCTGAAGGGTCCTCCCGGGCCAATTACTCAAACGCAGAACTTTAAACCTTGAGCAACCTTTGAAGAAGTGGTGGCAGGTGATAAGGGCCAGCCAGGCAGACACTCCCTCACCGCTGCTGTGCCCCTCTGCCGGCCCGGGCGGCTGCAGCAGCTCCAAAGGGCACAGGAAGAGCCCGTGAGCCTCCTGGAACACCCTGGTCCCACCAGCCATCCCAGCAGGATGCAGGAATTGCAATCCCAGAGGGACGCAGGAACTTCAATCCCAGTGGGACGCAGGAATTGCAATCCCAGTGGGACGCAGGAATTGCAATCCCAGAGGGATGCAGGAACTTCAATCCCAGTGGGACGCAGGAATTGCAATCCCAGTGGGACGCAGGAACTTCAATCCCAGTGGGACGCAGGAACTTCAATCCCAGTGGGACGCAGGAATTGCAATCCCAGTGGGACGCAGGAATTGCAATCCCAGAGGCACGCAGGAGGCTTCTCTCAAATCTGTAATTTGTAGAGATTGGGAATGGGAATCCTTGACACCACCACCACGTCTGGCACTGAGGAGAAGCTGGCACTGCTAATAATCCTCTCTGAATGGTGAATTTTCCAGCTGACGGCAGCGAGCTTTGCCATCCCTGCCCCACACACTTTGAAGGCACCATTTGGGGTCCTATGGGTGTTTTTTCTGGTGTTGTCTCTATTTCAAAAATCCAATCCTTTCCTTAGGAATGCCCTAAGCAAGAGCCTCTGCGAGGATTAGCAGGGCCCTATTTGAAAAGGAATAGCAGAACAGGGTATTTTTGGCACCTCACAGGACTCCGTTCTTCAGCCCAGGTAGCTGGGTTTGAAACTTTGTTTAAATACGAGCTCAGCCTCATCAGTGATCTCCCAGCCTCGGTCATTACAAACATGGGCTGCACCTCTTCCACGGGAACTGCTGCACTCCCGCCTTCCAAAAAGAGCCCAAAAAGGGAAAAAAAAAATTTAAAAAATCCAGTGAGACTTGCTTTTTGAAGTGCTCCTTCCCTTCTGGCTTCCACTAGCAGCAAGAGTGAAAATTTAAATTAAAATCAATTTCTCCAAATGTTCAGTGCAGTCTAGTTTTGGCACAAACTCTCAAGCCGTTTTATCCTTGCCTAACAAGCAGCCTATCAAACAAGATAACCCTCTAAGTGCTTCGTGTACGTCTATAAGCAGCACTATCTCCGTTTTTGCAGGCAGGTTAACAGAGACGAGGATTTCGAGTCCATCACTCAGCAAGAGTCCAAAATAGAAACCAACTGCCCGACCTTCACGCCCGTGCCCAGCTCCCAACGCCCCCACACACTCCGACTGTAAGGAAATTAATGATGGCCTAGGTCAGAAAACCAGCTGGAATGGTGTAAAAAGGGAAGACACTGAGGAAATGAGAGTCAGAATGACACAGCAACCTCCTGGTTTCACTAAAGTCACAAATTGTTGCTCCAGGTACAATGACGAACTACGAGTTTGTTCTGCCTGTGGGACTGGTTTAAGATTTTGGGAACAAATTATGATTTCATATCCCTGCATTTCTGGGGGAGCGGGAGAGGAGGTCAATGCACATCAGGTGCTAAAATCAAGTTAAAGAGATCTAATTGTCACCAGCTGCCCGGTCATTACTTGGGCAGTCCATGCAAATTCACAATCAGCTTTTGGCAAAGAACGCAAATTCCTGGATTTAAAGTTTATGTATTTCTTTCCCCTGCAGGTTTTTCAACAGCTGTTAAGTCCACATTTCAAATACCCTCAGGCTGACCATTATCATCAGATGCAGGTATGACCCAAGAATAATCTCACTCTGCTTCTGTTTATAATCACAAACTCTCATTCTGTGTTCTAAAATCAACTCAAAGATGTTATCCTCACATAAAATACTTAATATTAAACACAGGAATAAGACTGATTGCTACAGAATCGAAGTAAGAAAGGCTCACACAAACCTCCTCACTCGCGTGTTTTCCTACATGGGCAACTTCTTCAGAACCTCACTGAGGGGTGAAATTAGGAGGGAACCATAACAACCCCAAAAGGAAAGGACATTAACATGCAAACTGAATACCAGGCCTCTATGGGTAAAATACTGGACTTGGAGTCATGTCTGTGTCAGATTTTTACCATTTTGAAATTGAACTATTTCAGAATGACTGCACAGCTGCAGTGGGTGTCTCTCTTCCCTGCCTGCACCCCAACAGGTAACCCCGAATCTGCTGTTTCCACAGCTGCACAGGCAGTCCTGAGAGCTCCCAAAGACACCCAGGAATGGGAATGGGCAGGGGGATCATGGGCTGTCAGAGCAATGGGATTGGTATTAAAAAAACCAAACCAGCCCCCAAAAAACAACTCCCCCACAAGAGTGCTCGGCTTCGCTGAGACTGAACAGAGCCAGGCAGCTCAGAACAACACTTCCTCTTTTCCTGCTTTTCCCACTCCTGCTCTGTGTGCTTCAAAGCTCGGGAATCACAGAATCCACCGTCCCTGGCCTCCTCTCAGGTGCAATAGCCTACTTTCTTTATTTGGACAAGGTGAAGAGGAGGAGTGGTGTCCTGGCTCGGTCTGACAGCTGATGCTGCTTTTATGGGGGGAGATTAACGATAAACTGGATTGTGCCCCGAGTTCAGAGTTCAGCCTTATCTCCGGAATCCTTCCCCTCTTTACACATTCCAAGGGTTCTTACAACTTCAAGTCACTCAAGCCTGCAATATTAACCCCTAAACAAGCTCTCGCTGAGCTGCCTGAAGGGAAAGTGGGTTTGGAAATTTTTTGACAATGTATTTTTAACTGCTCCAGTTTGCAGAAACAAAACAACTTTCGCTTCCTTCAAAACAATCCATATGTCCGTTCTTGTGTCTGTGCCACCGAATGCAAATCATTCTGCTTTCAAGTTGTGTACAAATACAGAGCAGGCTCTTGCCACTGGATACACCAAAAAAAAAA